>UNSF01000052.1:26350-46563 GCA_900538255.1 Ulva mutabilis | reverse complement strand
TCCCTGGCTGTCAAGGAGGCAGCTCCCATACCTGTTACTGTACGCCAGATCTAGAGGGCGTGCACGTCCCATATGGCTACCGTCCTTAGCATGTGGGCTAAGCGGTCATGGATGATGCCGAGGGCACCTGCGGCTGGCTTGCTTCACACCAAGCAACAATCCCAGCTCAGACCTGTAGCTTTTGTGTGTTCGCATAGCTCAGGCACTCCCCTGGGCTGCGCAGTGCCAGGGGCGGACTGCAGGTGCATGCGAGCTGCTGCACCAGATTTCCCAGGGATGGACTGCAGCTGCATGCACGCAGACGCCGCTCTATGCAATGGACTGGTCAGCACCAGGTTCACTGCAGGAGTTTGGACCATGGAATTTCACAGCGTTGGTTCTGGTCACCCTCCACCGAAGCGCAGCCTTTGCAGCTTGTGAGTGCTTGTACTGCAGAACAAGTACTGATATCGAACCTCTGTTCTTTGCCACATTTGTGTCTCACATAGCAGGATAATTATTGAATGGAGCGCCCCGCTGTCCCCGCGCGACCCCCTGCACAGTGAGTGTCTGGCCTGAACAGCAGAACTTCTGCTGTTTGAACTGTCACCCTGCTGCAATTGTTTCCATCTCTGATGATCCAAGATCTTCAGCAGCACCGGCATGCCAGAATGCCTACATGAGAGATAGTTTGAGTGATCTCACACGTTAATTGCTAATCTGGAGCATACACGTGCATGGTGGTAGTGGATACGTAGCGCGCCATGGCGTACGACTGCCAGTGTGTGAACGGACGAGGGTTGATGGATGAGGGTTGATGGATGTGCATGCGCTACACTGCTGAGTAATACGGAGATGAACGCAAGAGCCCGGCAGCGAGGGCAACAGCAGGAAAGCAGACGACTAAACCCCGCAAGCAGGCAGCAACAGCAGCAACAGTCCCAGGCGAAAGGCTGACACGAACCGACACAACTGACACAATCACACCCGCACAGCCACGCAGCCACACACGCGCACTCCACCGCACTGCTGTGCATGTTTGTTGGGGCTGGTCACATCGTTGCGTGAGCCAGCCGTGAGCCAGCTGTGAGCCTGCACTGCCGACTGCCAGCGGAAGAGGGACAGGGGCAAGACATGGCAGGGGGTTTGGCTTGTCAATGGATCACCCAGCATGAGGGGAATGATGCGGTCGAGGAATCCTTGCGCTGGAGCCTTGCACTTCCAACTTGAAGTGCGGCCGCGAACATTCGGGAGTGCCGCCGGGTGCGCGAGGTGGGGATTCTCTGATGGGGCTGCTTGTACACTGAGAGCCATGACGGAGCACACGCGACCTGCGACGAGACTCTAGAAGTGGGCTATGGTGCAACTTGTATGCAGAACAACGGATCTTTCTCAGAGGTCGACGCACAGGTACACACAGATTGCAAACAGGGCACACAGTATGGCTGAGTGAGTGAACTTCATTTTGTATGGTCCTGCAAGCGTGCTGTGTTACCAAACGAACGAGTAAGATAGCGAAACATTGATTCCCCGGCTCGCCGAACACTGCATGGCGGTTGACCTCACGCAGGTACAGAGCCTATGACAGGCCAAAGCCCTGAGCACGATCAACGACACCAGAAGCGTAGCGAAAGCGACAGATGATACTCCTGTTTATCGAGGCAAGATGCTCGCGCGGCAGGTGACGGCATCTGAGAGCGGACCAGAAGGATCACAAGGCAGCTCGGTTGGTACCAACCATTCATAAAAACACTGCCAAATGCAGGTCCATACCACAGACGTCCGACATTGAACGCTGCTGTAATGCCGTACACGATCCGCATGCTGGGTAGGTTCAGTGCCCGTATCGCAGCCAACTGGGCATGTTCACGGAAGCGTACACATGCCCTCGGACAGCAGTCCTCGCCAATAGTGATATGACACAATAATCGAGCACACCTGACAATCAAATATATTGCTGTTAATTGTGTTTTAACTCCGTGTCTCTGAGGCAGATCCGCAGGCAGAAGCTCTCTGCGGTCAATAGCAGATCGATAATGTATGAACCAGTGAACGTGCGCCTCGAATGAAATAAATTACACATGCGTGGCCATCGCGGTATTGGCTATAGCTCGCTGCAGCGATAGTTCCCGCGGCTCGATGAGCGATGTAGGGCATGGCGGTCCACGGCAGACAGTCTCCATGCTCGCACATTTGAATGGTCACCGGTCACCACAAACCGCCCACTCGAATTTGGTCGCAGCTTGTCCTACCCGAGTTGTTACGCCCGATGATAGCACACTATCAGTCATTCATAGAGCGAGGCATATCATCTTCCGCCTTTCAGGTGCATTGTCGAGCGCTTGTACACAGTGTATTAGACTGCAGTTCTGGTAGTGATGTGGTGCTCAACAATTGCTGCAGGCCACACCACAGGCATGGCCACGCAGACCTCACGCTCAAATATCTCACATGCGATCCACCTGTCGATGATCAGGTGTCGCGAGAGGCCACCGAGTGGCAGCCATCTGTGGACACAACTGGTGGCAACCCCCACCATACATCGCAATGTCTGTGCTCAGTGTGGCAATTGCGCAGACGTGCTGGACGACATGCACGCCTGGCTTGGCAAATCTTGGCGCGCTCGACCAGCACCTGCCTACATAGCTACCCCTCGTCTGGTCGTCATGGAGCAGTCTTGACTTATTTACCGCTTTAGGCTGCCCGCTGCTCGGTCCAAAGTTGCTTGAGGCAGGCACGCATGAAGGCTGTGTCTTCGAGGCAACGAAAGGTACGAAATTGACATTCTTCGTGGGCGATGCCGCATTGCTTCGCGGGGAGGACGTCCCTCGGCAGGGACGCGCGGTGCAATGGTGCATGCAGCCTGCTCGATACGAAGTAGTCCGACGCGGAATGCTCACTCACAGAATTCCAAATGAACCTGAATCGACCACAGCCTCTACAATAGATATACTCATGGTTCCTGTATCACACGAGGCATCTCTGAATGCTTGCGCATTGGCTGAATGCTTGCGCATTGGCTGAATGCTTGCGCATTGGCTGAATGCTTGCGCATTGGCTGAATGCTTGCGCATTGGCTGAATGCTTGCGCATTGGCTGAATGCTTGCGCATTGGCTGAATGCTTGCGCATTGGCTGAATGCTTGCGCATTGGCTGAATGCTTGCGCATTGGCTGAATGCTTGCGCATTGGCTGAATGCTTGCGCATTGGCTGAATGCTTGCGCATTGGCTGAATGCTTGCGCATTGGCTGAATGCTTGCGCATTGGCTGAATGCTTGCGCATTGGCTGAATGCTTGCGCATTGGCTGAATGCTTGCGCATTGGCTGAATGCTTGCGCATCAATTCTCCCAATTGGGAGAATGCGAGCAATGGTCTGAGTGGCGCGATAACTACACATCTATCAGTCAAACTCTAGAGCTCCAGACGTGAATGCTGAACTGCAGAAAAGACAGTAATCGGATTTACACTGTCAAGTTAGAAATGACATGCCGTCGCACACTTAGTGCTTGCTCCCTGGCTGTCAAGGAGGCAGCTCCCATACCTGTTACTGTACACCAGATCTAGAGGGCGTGCACGTCCCATATGGCTACCGTCCTTAGCATGTGGGCTAAGCGGTCATGGATGATGCCGAGGGCACCTGCGGCTGGCTTGCTTCACACCAAGCAACAATCCCAGCTCAGACCTGTAGCTTTTGTGTGTTCGCATAGCTCAGGCACTCCCCTGGGCTGCGCAGTGCCAGGGGCGGACTGCAGGTGCATGCGAGCTGCTGCACCAGATTTCCCAGGGATGGACTGCAGCTGCATGCACGCAGACGCCGCTCTATGCAATGGACTGGTCAGCACCAGGTTCACTGCAGGAGTTTGGACCATGGAATTTCACAGCGTTGGTTCTGGTCACCCTCCACCGAAGCGCAGCCTTTGCAGCTTGTGATGCTTGTACTGCAGAACAAGTACTGATATCGAACCTCTGTTCTTTGCCACATTTGTGTCTCACATAGCAGGATAATTATTGAATGGAGCGCCCCGCTGTCCCGCGCGACCCCCTGCACAGTGAGTGTCTGGCCTGAACAGCAGAACTTCTGCTGTTTGAACTGTCACCTGCTGCAATTGTTTCCATCTCTGATGATCCAAGATCTTCAGCAGCACCGGCCATGCCAGAATGCCTACATGAGAGATAGTTTGAGTGATCTCACACGTTAATTGCTAATCTGGAGCATACACGTGCATGGTGGTAGTGGATACGTAGCGCGCCATGGCGTACGACTGCCAGTGTGTGAACGGACGAGGGTTGATGGATGAGGGTTGATGGATGTGCATGCGCTACACTGCTGAGTAATACGGAGATGAACGCAAGAGCCCGGCAGCGAGGGCAACAGCAGGAAAGCAGACGACTAAAACCCCGCAAGCAGGCAGCAACAAGCAGCAACAGTCCCAGGCGAAAGGCTGACACGAACCGACACAACTGACACAATCACACCCGCACAGCCACGCAGCCACACACGCGCACTCCACCGCACTGCTGTGCATGTTTGTTGGGGCTGGTCACATCGTTGCGTGAGCCAGCCGTGAGCCAGCTGTGAGCCTGCACTGCCGACTGCCAGCGGAAGAGGGACAGGGGCAAGACATGGCAGGGGTTTGGCTTGTCAATGGATCACCCAGCATGAGGGGAATGATGCGGTCGAGGAATCCTTGCGCTGGAGCCTTGCACTTCCAACTTGAAGTGCGGCCGCGAACATTCGGGAGTGCCGCCGGGTGCGCGAGGTGGGGATTCTCTGATGGGGCTGCTTGTACACTGAGAGCCATGACGGAGCACACGCGACCTGCGACGAGACTCTAGAAGTGGGCTATGGTGCAACTTGTATGCAGAACAACGGATCTTTCTCAGAGGTCGACGCACAGGTACACACAGATTGCAAACAGGGCACACAGTATGGCTGAGTGAGTGAACTTCATTTTGTATGGTCCTGCAAGCGTGCTGTGTTACAAACGAACGAGTAAGATAGCGAACATTGATTCCCCGGCTCGCCGAACACTGCATGGCGGTGACCTCACGCAGTGTACAGAGCCTATGACAGGCCAAAGCCCTGAGCACGATCAACGACACCAGAAGCGTAGCGAAAGCGACAGATGCATACTCCTGTTTATCGAGGCAAGATGCTCGCGCGGCAGGTGACGGCATCTGAGAGCGGACCAGAAGGATCACAAGGCAGCTCCGGTTGGTACCAACCATTCATAACAACACTGCCAAATGCAGGTCCATACACAGACGTCCGACATTGAACGCTGCTGTAATGCCGTACACGATGCCGCATGCTGGGTAGGTTCAGTGCCGTATCGCAGCAACTGGGCATGTTCACGGAAGCGTACACATGCCCTCGGACAGCAGTCCTCGCCAATAGTGATATGACACAATAATCGAGCACACCTGACAATCAAATATATTGCTGTTAATTGTGTTTTAACTCCGTGTCTCTGAGGCAGATCCGCAGCAGAAGCTCTCTGCGGTCAATAGCAGATCGATAATGTATGAACCAGTGAACGTGCGCCTCGAATGAAATAAATACACATGCGTGGCCATCGGCGGTATTGGCTATAGCTCGCTGCAGCGATAGTTCCCGCGGCTCGATGAGCGATGTAGGGCATGGCGGTCACGGCAGACAGTCTCCATGCTCGCACATTTGAATGGTCACCGGTCACCACAAACCGCCCACTTCGAATTTGGTCGCAGCTTGTCCTACCCGAGTTGTTACGCCCGATGATAGCACACTATCAGTCATTCATAGAGCGAGGCTATCATCTTCCGCCTTTCAGGTGCATGTGTCGAGCGCTTGTACACAGTGTATTAGAACTGCAGTTCTGGTAGTGATGTGGTGCTCAACAATTGCTGCAGGGCCACACCACAGCATGGCCACGCAGACCTCACGCTCAATATCTCACATGCGATCCACCTGTCGATGATCAGGTGTCGCGAGAGGCCACCGAGTGGCAGCCATCTGTGGACACAACTGGTGGCAAACCCCCACCATACATCGCAATGTCTGTGCTCAGTGTGGGCAATTGCGCAGACGTGCTGGACGACATGCACGCCTGGGCTTGGCAAATCTTGGCGCGCTCGACCAGCACCTGCCTACATAGCTACCCCTCGTCTGGTCGTCATGGAGCAGTCTGACTTATTTACCGCTTTAGGCTGCCCGCTGCTCGGTCCAAAGTTGCTTGAGCAGGCACGCATGAAGGCTGTGTCTTCGAGGGCAACGAAAGGTACGAAATTGACATTCTTCGTGGGCGATGCCGCATTGCTTCGCGGGGAGGACGTCCCTCGGCAGGGACGCGCCGTGCAATGGTGCATGCAGCCTGCTCGATACGAAGTAGTCCGACGCGGAATGCTCCACTCACAGAATTCCAAATGAACCTGAATTCGACCACAGCCTCTACAATAGAGATATACTCATGGTTCCTGTATCACACGAGGCATTCTCCTGATGCTTGCCGCATGGGCTGAATGCTTGCGCATTGGCTTGATGCTGCGCCATTGGCTGAATGCTTTGCGCATTGGCTGAATGCTTGCGCATTGGCTGAATGGCTTGCCGCATTGGCTGATGCTTGCGCATTGGCTGAATGCTTGCGCATTGGCTGAATGCTTGCGCATTGGCTGAATGCTTGCGCATTGGCTGAATGCTTGCGCATTGGCTGAATGCTTGCGCATTGGCTGAATGCTTGCGCATTGGCTGAATGCTTGCGCATTGGCTGAATGCTTGCGCATTGGCTGAATGCTTGCGCATTGGCTGAATGCTTGCGCATTGGCTGAATGCTTGCGCATTGGCTGAATGCTTGCGCATTGGCTGAATGCTTGCGCATTGGCTGAATGCTTGCGCATTGGCTGAATGCTTGCGCATTGGCTGAATGCTTGCGCATTGGCTGAATGCTTGCGCATTGGCTGAATGCTTGCGCATTGGCTGAATGCTTGCGCATTGGCTGAATGCTTGCGCATTGGCTGAATGCTTGCGCATTGGCTGAATGCTTGCGCATTGGCTGAATGCTTGCGCATTGGCTGAATGCTTGCGCATTGGCTGAATGCTTGCGCATTGGCTGAATGCTTGCGCATTGGCTGAATGCTTGCGCATTGGCTGAATGCTTGCGCATTGGCTGAATGCTTGCGCATTGGCTGAATGCTTGCGCATTGGCTGAATGCTTGCGCATTGGCTGAATGCTTGCGCATTGGCTGAATGCTTGCGCATTGGCTGAATGCTTGCGCATTGGCTGAATGCTTGCGCATTGGCTGAATGCTTGCGCATTGGCTGAATGCTTGCGCATTGGCTGAATGCTTGCGCATTGGCTGAATGCTTGCGCATTGGCTGAATGCTTGCGCATTGGCTGAATGCTTGCGCATTGGCTGAATGCTTGCGCATTGGCTGAATGCTTGCGCATTGGCTGAATGCTTGCGCATTGGCTGAATGCTTGCGCATTGGCTGAATGCTTGCGCATTGGCTGAATGCTTGCGCATTGGCTGAATGCTTGCGCATTGGCTGAATGCTTGCGCATTGGCTGAATGCTTGCGCATTGGCTGAATGCTTGCGCATTGGCTGAATGCTTGCGCATTGGCTGAATGCTTGCGCATTGGCTGAATGCTTGCGCATTGGCTGAATGCTTGCGCATTGGCTGAATGCTTGCGCATTGGCTGAATGCTTGCGCATTGGCTGAATGCTTGCGCATTGGCTGAATGCTTGCGCATTGGCTGAATGCTTGCGCATTGGCTGAATGCTTGCGCATTGGCTGAATGCTTGCGCATTGGCTGAATGCTTGCGCATTGGCTGAATGCTTGCGCATTGGCTGAATGCTTGCGCATTGGCTGAATGCTTGCGCATTGGCTGAATGCTTGCGCATTGGCTGAATGCTTGCGCATTGGCTGAATGCTTGCGCATTGGCTGAATGCTTGCGCATTGGCTGAATGCTTGCGCATTGGCTGAATGCTTGCGCATTGGCTGAATGCTTGCGCATTGGCTGAATGCTTGCGCATTGGCTGAATGCTTGCGCATTGGCTGAATGCTTGCGCATTGGCTGAATGCTTGCGCATTGGCTGAATGCTTGCGCATTGGCTGAATGCTTGCGCATTGGCTGAATGCTTGCGCATTGGCTGAATGCTTGCGCATTGGCTGAATGCTTGCGCATTGGCTGAATGCTTGCGCATTGGCTGAATGCTTGCGCATTGGCTGAATGCTTGCGCATTGGCTGAATGCTTGCGCATTGGCTGAATGCTTGCGCATTGGCTGAATGCTTGCGCATTGGCTGAATGCTTGCGCATTGGCTGAATGCTTGCGCATTGGCTGAATGCTTGCGCATTGGCTGAATGCTTGCGCATTGGCTGAATGCTTGCGCATTGGCTGAATGCTTGCGCATTGGCTGAATGCTTGCGCATTGGCTGAATGCTTGCGCATTGGCTGAATGCTTGCGCATTGGCTGAATGCTTGCGCATTGGCTGAATGCTTGCGCATTGGCTGAATGCTTGCGCATTGGCTGAATGCTTGCGCATTGGCTGAATGCTTGCGCATTGGCTGAATGCTTGCGCATTGGCTGAATGCTTGCGCATTGGCTGAATGCTTGCGCATTGGCTGAATGCTTGCGCATTGGCTGAATGCTTGCGCATTGGCTGAATGCTTGCGCATTGGCTGAATGCTTGCGCATTGGCTGAATGCTTGCGCATTGGCTGAATGCTTGCGCATTGGCTGAATGCTTGCGCATTGGCTGAATGCTTGCGCATTGGCTGAATGCTTGCGCATTGGCTGAATGCTTGCGCATTGGCTGAATGCTTGCGCATTGGCTGAATGCTTGCGCATTGGCTGAATGCTTGCGCATTGGCTGAATGCTTGCGCATTGGCTGAATGCTTGCGCATTGGCTGAATGCTTGCGCATTGGCTGAATGCTTGCGCATTGGCTGAATGCTTGCGCATTGGCTGAATGCTTGCGCATTGGCTGAATGCTTGCGCATTGGCTGAATGCTTGCGCATTGGCTGAATGCTTGCGCATTGGCTGAATGCTTGCGCATTGGCTGAATGCTTGCGCATTGGCTGAATGCTTGCGCATTGGCTGAATGCTTGCGCATTGGCTGAATGCTTGCGCATTGGCTGAATGCTTGCGCATTGGCTGAATGCTTGCGCATTGGCTGAATGCTTGCGCATTGGCTGAATGCTTGCGCATTGGCTGAATGCTTGCGCATTGGCTGAATGCTTGCGCATTGGCTGAATGCTTGCGCATTGGCTGAATGCTTGCGCATTGGCTGAATGCTTGCGCATTGGCTGAATGCTTGCGCATTGGCTGAATGCTTGCGCATTGGCTGAATGCTTGCGCATTGGCTGAATGCTTGCGCATTGGCTGAATGCTTGCGCATTGGCTGAATGCTTGCGCATTGGCTGAATGCTTGCGCATTGGCTGAATGCTTGCGCATTGGCTGAATGCTTGCGCATTGGCTGAATGCTTGCGCATTGGCTGAATGCTTGCGCATTGGCTGAATGCTTGCGCATTGGCTGAATGCTTGCGCATTGGCTGAATGCTTGCGCATTGGCTGAATGCTTGCGCATTGGCTGAATGCTTGCGCATTGGCTGAATGCTTGCGCATTGGCTGAATGCTTGCGCATTGGCTGAATGCTTGCGCATTGGCTGAATGCTTGCGCATTGGCTGAATGCTTGCGCATTGGCTGAATGCTTGCGCATTGGCTGAATGCTTGCGCATTGGCTGAATGCTTGCGCATTGGCTGAATGCTTGCGCATTGGCTGAATGCTTGCGCATTGGCTGAATGCTTGCGCATTGGCTGAATGCTTGCGCATTGGCTGAATGCTTGCGCATTGGCTGAATGCTTGCGCATTGGCTGAATGCTTGCGCATTGGCTGAATGCTTGCGCATTGGCTGAATGCTTGCGCATTGGCTGAATGCTTGCGCATTGGCTGAATGCTTGCGCATTGGCTGAATGCTTGCGCATTGGCTGAATGCTTGCGCATTGGCTGAATGCTTGCGCATTGGCTGAATGCTTGCGCATTGGCTGAATGCTTGCGCATTGGCTGAATGCTTGCGCATTGGCTGAATGCTTGCGCATTGGCTGAATGCTTGCGCATTGGCTGAATGCTTGCGCATTGGCTGAATGCTTGCGCATTGGCTGAATGCTTGCGCATTGGCTGAATGCTTGCGCATTGGCTGAATGCTTGCGCATTGGCTGAATGCTTGCGCATTGGCTGAATGCTTGCGCATTGGCTGAATGCTTGCGCATTGGCTGAATGCTTGCGCATTGGCTGAATGCTTGCGCATTGGCTGAATGCTTGCGCATTGGCTGAATGCTTGCGCATTGGCTGAATGCTTGCGCATTGGCTGAATGCTTGCGCATTGGCTGAATGCTTGCGCATTGGCTGAATGCTTGCGCATTGGCTGAATGCTTGCGCATTGGCTGAATGCTTGCGCATTGGCTGAATGCTTGCGCATTGGCTGAATGCTTGCGCATTGGCTGAATGCTTGCGCATTGGCTGAATGCTTGCGCATTGGCTGAATGCTTGCGCATTGGCTGAATGCTTGCGCATTGGCTGAATGCTTGCGCATTGGCTGAATGCTTGCGCATTGGCTGAATGCTTGCGCATTGGCTGAATGCTTGCGCATTGGCTGAATGCTTGCGCATTGGCTGAATGCTTGCGCATTGGCTGAATGCTTGCGCATTGGCTGAATGCTTGCGCATTGGCTGAATGCTTGCGCATTGGCTGAATGCTTGCGCATTGGCTGAATGCTTGCGCATTGGCTGAATGCTTGCGCATTGGCTGAATGCTTGCGCATTGGCTGAATGCTTGCGCATTGGCTGAATGCTTGCGCATTGGCTGAATGCTTGCGCATTGGCTGAATGCTTGCGCATTGGCTGAATGCTTGCGCATTGGCTGAATGCTTGCGCATTGGCTGAATGCTTGCGCATTGGCTGAATGCTTGCGCATTGGCTGAATGCTTGCGCATTGGCTGAATGCTTGCGCATTGGCTGAATGCTTGCGCATTGGCTGAATGCTTGCGCATTGGCTGAATGCTTGCGCATTGGCTGAATGCTTGCGCATTGGCTGAATGCTTGCGCATTGGCTGAATGCTTGCGCATTGGCTGAATGCTTGCGCATTGGCTGAATGCTTGCGCATTGGCTGAATGCTTGCGCATTGGCTGAATGCTTGCGCATTGGCTGAATGCTTGCGCATTGGCTGAATGCTTGCGCATTGGCTGAATGCTTGCGCATTGGCTGAATGCTTGCGCATTGGCTGAATGCTTGCGCATTGGCTGAATGCTTGCGCATTGGCTGAATGCTTGCGCATTGGCTGAATGCTTGCGCATTGGCTGAATGCTTGCGCATTGGCTGAATGCTTGCGCATTGGCTGAATGCTTGCGCATTGGCTGAATGCTTGCGCATTGGCTGAATGCTTGCGCATTGGCTGAATGCTTGCGCATTGGCTGAATGCTTGCGCATTGGCTGAATGCTTGCGCATTGGCTGAATGCTTGCGCATTGGCTGAATGCTTGCGCATTGGCTGAATGCTTGCGCATTGGCTGAATGCTTGCGCATTGGCTGAATGCTTGCGCATTGGCTGAATGCTTGCGCATCAATTCTCCAATTGGGAGAATGCGAGCAATGGTCTGAGTGGCGCGATAACTACACATCTATCAGTCAAACTCTAGAGCTCCAGACGTGAATGCTGAACTGCAGAAAAGACAGTAATCGGATTTACACTGTCAAGTTAGAAATGACATGCCGTCGCACACTTAGTGCTTGCTCCCTGGCTGTCAAGGAGGCAGCTCCCATACCTGTTACTGTACACCAGATCTAGAGGGCGTGCACGTCCCATATGGCTACCGTCCTTAGCATGTGGGCTAAGCGGTCATGGATGATGCCGAGGGCACCTGCGGCTGGCTTGCTTCACACCAAGCAACAATCCCAGCTCAGACCTGTAGCTTTTGTGTGTTCGCATAGCTCAGGCACTCCCCTGGGCTGCGCAGTGCCAGGGGCGGACTGCAGGTGCATGCGAGCTGCTGCACCAGATTTCCCAGGGATGGACTGCAGCTGCATGCACGCAGACGCCGCTCTATGCAATGGACTGGTCAGCACCAGGTTCACTGCAGGAGTTTGGACCATGGAATTTCACAGCGTTGGTTCTGGTCACCCTCCACCGAAGCGCAGCCTTTGCAGCTTGTGAGTGCTTGTACTGCAGAACAAGTACTGATATCGAACCTCTGTTCTTTGCCACATTTGTGTCTCACATAGCAGGATAATTATTGAATGGAGCGCCCCGCTGTCCCCGCGCGACCCCCTGCACAGTGAGTGTCTGGCCTGAACAGCAGAACTTCTGCTGTTTGAACTGTCACCCTGCTGCAATTGTTTCCATCTCTGATGATCCAAGATCTTCAGCAGCACCGGCCATGCCAGAATGCCTACATGAGAGATAGTTTGAGTGATCTCACACGTTAATTGCTAATCTGGAGCATACACGTGCATGGTGGTAGTGGATACGTAGCGCGCCATGGCGTACGACTGCCAGTGTGTGAACGGACGAGGGTTGATGGATGAGGGTTGATGGATGTGCATGCGCTACACTGCTGAGTAATACGGAGATGAACGCAAGAGCCCGGCAGCGAGGGCAACAGCAGGAAAGCAGACGACTAAAACCCCGCAAGCAGGCAGCAACAAGCAGCAACAGTCCCAGGCGAAAGGCTGACACGAACCGACACAACTGACACAATCACACCCGCACAGCCCGCAGCCACGCACACACGCGCACTCCACCGCACTGCTGTGCATGTTTGTTGGGGCTGGTCACATCGTTGCGTGAGCCAGCCGTGAGCCAGCTGTGAGCCTGCACTGCCGACTGCCAGCGGAAGAGGGACAGGGGCAAGACATGGCAGGGGGTTTGGCTTGTCAATGGATCACCCAGCATGAGGGGAATGATGCGGTCGAGGAATCCTTGCGCTGGAGCCTTGCACTTCCAACTTGAAGTGCGGCCGCGAACATTCGGGAGTGCCGCCGGGTGCGCGAGGTGGGGATTCTCTGATGGGGCTGCTTGTACACTGAGAGCCATGACGGAGCACACGCGACCTGCGACGAGACTCTAGAAGTGGGCTATGGTGCAACTTGTATGCAGAACAACGGATCTTTCTCAGAGGTCGACGCACAGGTACACACAGATTGCAAACAGGGCACACAGTATGGCTGAGTGAGTGAACTTCATTTTGTATGGTCCTGCAAGCGTGCTGTGTTACAAACGAACGAGTAAGATAGCGAAACATTGATTCCCCGGCTCGCCGAACACTGCATGGCGGTGACCTCACGCAGTGTACAGAGCCTATGACAGGCCAAAGCCCTGAGCACGATCAACGACACCAGAAGCGTAGCGAAAGCGACAGATGCATACTCCTGTTTATCGAGGCAAGATGCTCGCGCGGCAGGTGACGGCATCTGAGAGCGGACCAGAAGGATCACAAGGCAGCTCCGGTTGGTACCAACCATTCATAACAACACTGCCAAATGCAGGTCCATACACAGACGTCCGACATTGAACGCTGCTGTAATGCCGTACACGATGCCGCATGCTGGGTAGGTTCAGTGCCGTATCGCAGCAACTGGGCATGTTCACGGAAGCGTACACATGCCCTCGGACAGCAGTCCTCGCCAATAGTGATATGACACAATAATCGAGCACACCTGACAATCAAATATATTGCTGTTAATTGTGTTTTAACTCCGTGTCTCTGAGGCAGATCCGCAGCAGAAGCTCTCTGCGGTCAATAGCAGATCGATAATGTATGAACCAGTGAACGTGCGCCTCGAATGAAATAAATACACATGCGTGGCCATCGCGGTATTGGCTATAGCTCGCTGCAGCGATAGTTCCCGCGGCTCGATGAGCGATGTAGGGCATGGCGGTCACGGCAGACAGTCTCCATGCTCGCACATTTGAATGGTCACCGGTCACCACAAACCGCCCACTTCGAATTTGGTCGCAGCTTGTCCTACCCGAGTTGTTACGCCCGATGATAGCACACTATCAGTCATTCATAGAGCGAGGCTATCATCTTCCGCCTTTCAGGTGCATGTGTCGAGCGCTTGTACACAGTGTATTAGAACTGCAGTTCTGGTAGTGATGTGGTGCTCAACAATTGCTGCAGGCCACACCACAGCATGGCCACGCAGACCTCACGCTCAATATCTCACATGCGATCCACCTGTCGATGATCAGGTGTCGCGAGAGGCCACCGAGTGGCAGCCATCTGTGGACACAACTGGTGGCAACCCCCACCATACATCGCAATGTCTGTGCTCAGTGTGGCAATTGCGCAGACGTGCTGGACGACATGCACGCCTGGGCTTGGCAAATCTTGGCGCGCTCGACCAGCACCTGCCTACATAGCTACCCCTCGTCTGGTCGTCATGGAGCAGTCTGACTTATTTACCGCTTTAGGCTGCCCGCTGCTCGGTCCAAAGTTGCTTGAGCAGGCACGCATGAAGGCTGTGTCTTCGAGGCAACGAAAGGTACGAAATTGACATTCTTCGTGGGCGATGCCGCATTGCTTCGCGGGAGGACGTCCCTCGGCAGGGACGCGCCGGTGCAATGGTGCATGCAGCCTGCTCGATACGAAGTAGTCCGACGCGGAATGCTCACTCACAGAATTCCAAATGAACCTGAATCGACCACAGCCTCTACAATAGATATACTCATGGTTCCTGTATCACACGAGGCATCTCTGAATGCTTGCGCATTGGCTGAATGCTTGCGCATTGGCTGAATGCTTGCGCATTGGCTGAATGCTTGCGCATTGGCTGAATGCTTGCGCATTGGCTGAATGCTTGCGCATTGGCTGAATGCTTGCGCATTGGCTGAATGCTTGCGCATTGGCTGAATGCTTGCGCATTGGCTGAATGCTTGCGCATTGGCTGAATGCTTGCGCATTGGCTGAATGCTTGCGCATTGGCTGAATGCTTGCGCATTGGCTGAATGCTTGCGCATTGGCTGAATGCTTGCGCATTGGCTGAATGCTTGCGCATTGGCTGAATGCTTGCGCATTGGCTGAATGCTTGCGCATTGGCTGAATGCTTGCGCATTGGCTGAATGCTTGCGCATTGGCTGAATGCTTGCGCATTGGCTGAATGCTTGCGCATTGGCTGAATGCTTGCGCATTGGCTGAATGCTTGCGCATTGGCTGAATGCTTGCGCATTGGCTGAATGCTTGCGCATTGGCTGAATGCTTGCGCATTGGCTGAATGCTTGCGCATTGGCTGAATGCTTGCGCATTGGCTGAATGCTTGCGCATTGGCTGAATGCTTGCGCATTGGCTGAATGCTTGCGCATTGGCTGAATGCTTGCGCATTGGCTGAATGCTTGCGCATTGGCTGAATGCTTGCGCATTGGCTGAATGCTTGCGCATTGGCTGAATGCTTGCGCATTGGCTGAATGCTTGCGCATTGGCTGAATGCTTGCGCATTGGCTGAATGCTTGCGCATTGGCTGAATGCTTGCGCATTGGCTGAATGCTTGCGCATTGGCTGAATGCTTGCGCATTGGCTGAATGCTTGCGCATTGGCTGAATGCTTGCGCATTGGCTGAATGCTTGCGCATTGGCTGAATGCTTGCGCATTGGCTGAATGCTTGCGCATTGGCTGAATGCTTGCGCATTGGCTGAATGCTTGCGCATTGGCTGAATGCTTGCGCATTGGCTGAATGCTTGCGCATTGGCTGAATGCTTGCGCATTGGCTGAATGCTTGCGCATTGGCTGAATGCTTGCGCATTGGCTGAAATGCTTGCGCATTGGCTGAATGCTTGCGCATTGGCTGAATGCTTGCGCATTGGCTGAATGCTTGCGCATTGGCTGAATGCTTGCGCATTGGCTGAATGCTTGCGCATTGGCTGAATGCTTGCGCATTGGCTGAATGCTTGCGCATTGGCTGAATGCTTGCGCATTGGCTGAATGCTTGCGCATTGGCTGAATGCTTGCGCATTGGCTGAATGCTTGCGCATTGGCCTGAATGCTTGCGCATTGGCTGAATGCTTGCGCATTGGCTGAATGCTTGCGCATTGGCTGAATGCTTGCGCATTGGCTGAATGCTTGCGCATTGGCTGAATGCTTGCGCATTGGCTGAATGCTTGCGCATTGGCTGAATGCTTGCGCATTGGCTGAATGCTTGCGCATTGGCTGAATGCTTGCGCATTGGCTGAATGCTTGCGCATTGGCTGAATGCTTGCGCATTGGCTGAATGCTTGCGCATTGGCTGAATGCTTGCGCATTGGCTTGAATGCTTGCGCATTGGGCTGAATGCTTGCGCATTGGCTGAATGCTTGCGCATTGGCTGAATGCTTGCGCATTGGCTGAATGCTTGCGCATTGGCTGAATGCTTGCGCATTGGCTGAATGCTTGCGCATTGGCTGAATGCTTGCGCATTGGCTGAATGCTTGCGCATTGGCTGAATGCTTGCGCATTGGCTGAATGCTTGCGCATTGGCTGAATGCTTGCGCATTGGCTGAAATGCTTGCGCATTGGCTGAATGCTTGCGCATTGGCTGAATGCTTGCGCATTGGCTGAATGCTTGCGCATTGGCTGAATGCTTGCGCATTGGCTGAATGCTTGCGCATTGGCTGGAATGCTTGCGCATTGGCTGAATGCTTGCGCATTGGCTGAATGCTTGCGCATTGGCTGAATGCTTGCGCATTGGCTGAATGCTTGCGCATTGGCTGAATGCTTGCGCATTGGCCTGAATGCTTGCGCATTGGCTGAATGCTTGCGCATTGGCTGAATGCTTGCGCATTGGCTGAATGCTTGCGCATTGGGCTGAATGCTTGCGCATTGGCTGAATGCTTGCGCATTGGCTGAATGCTTGCGCATTGGCTGAATGCTTGCGCATTGGCTGAATGCTTGCGCATTGGCTGAATGCTTGCGCATTGGCTGAATGCTTGCGCATTGGCTGAATGCTTGCGCATTGGCTGAATGCTTGCGCATTGGCTGAATGCTTGCGCATTGGCTTGAATGCTTGCGCATTGGCTGAATGCTTGCGCATTGGCTGAATGCTTGCGCATTGGCTGAATGCTTGCGCATTGGCTGAATGCTTGCGCATTGGCTGAATGCTTGCGCATTGGCTGAATGCTTGCGCATTGGCTGAATGCTTGCGCATTGGCTGAATGCTTGCGCATTGGCTGAATGCTTGCGCATTGGCTGAATGCTTGCGCATTGGCTGAATGCTTGCGCATTGGCTGAATGCTTGCGCATTGGCTGAATGCTTGCGCATTGGCTGAATGCTTGCGCATTGGCTGAATGCTTGCTTTGGCCTTGGCATGCTTGCGGGGGCTGCTGAATGCTTGCGCATTGGCTGAATGCTTGCGCATTGGCTGAATGCTTGCGCATTGGCTGAAATGCTGCGCATTGGCTGAATGCTTGCGCATTGGCTGAATGCTTGCGCATTGGCTGAATGCTTGCGCATTGGCTGAATGCTTGCGCATTGGCTTGAATGCTTGCGCATTGGCTGAATGCTTGCGCATTGGCTGAATGCTTGCGCATTGGCTGAATGCTTGCGCATTGGCTGAAATGCTTGCGCATTGGGCTGAATGCTTGCGCATTGGCTGAATGCTTGCGCATTGGCTGAATGCTTGCGCATTGGCTGAATGCTTGCGCATTGGCTGAATGCTTGCGCATTGGGCTGAATGCTTGCGCATTGGCTGAATGCTTGCGCATTGGCTGAATGCTTGCGCATTGGCTGAATGCTTGCGCATTGGCTGAATGCTTGCGCATTGGCTTGAATGCTTGCGCATTGGCTGAATGCTTGCGCATTGGCTGAATGCTTGCGCATTGGCTGAATGCTTGCGCATTGGCTGAATGCTTGCGCATTGGCTGAAATGCTTGCGCATTGGCTGAATGCTTGCGCATTGGCTGAATGCTTGCGCATTGGCTGATGCTTGCGCATTGGCTGAATGCTTGCGCATTGGCTGAATGCTTGCGCATTGGCTGAATGCTTGCGCATTGGCTGAATGCTTGCGCATTGGCTGAATGCTTGCGCATTGGCTGAATGCTTGCGCATTGGCTGAATGCTTGCGCATTGGCTGAATGCTTGCGCATTGGCTGAATGCTTGCGCATTGGCTGAATGCTTGCGCATTGGCTGAATGCTTGCGCATTGGGCTGAATGCTTGCGCATTGCTGAATGCTTGCGCATTGGCTGAATGCTTGCGCATTGGCTGAATGCTTGCGCATTGGCTGAATGCTTGCGCATTGGCTGAATGCTTGCGCATTGGCTGAATGCTTGCGCATTGGCTGAATGCTTGCGCATTGGCTGAATGCTTGCGCATTGGCTGAATGCTTGCGCATTGGCTGAATGCTTGCGCATTGGCTGAATGCTTGCGCATCAATTCTCCCAATTGGGAGAATGCGAGCAATGGTCTGAGTGGCGCGATAACTACACATCTATCAGTCAAACTCTAGAGCTCCAGACGTGAATGCTGAACTGCAGAAAAGACAGTAATCGGATTTACACTGTCAAGTTAGAAATGACATGCCGTCGCACACTTAGTGCTTGCTCCCTGGCTGTCAAGGAGGCAGCTCCCATACCTGTTACTGTACGCCAGATCTAGAGGGCGTGCACGTCCCATATGGCTACCGTCCTTAGCATGTGGGCTAAGCGGTCATGGATGATGCCGAGGGCACCTGCGGCTGGCTTGCTTCACACCGCAACAATCCCAGCTCAGACCTGTAGCTTTTGTGTGTTCGCATAGCTCAGGCACTCCCCTGGGCTGCGCAGTGCCAGGGGCGGACTGCAGGTGCATGCGAGCTGCTGCACCAGATTTCCCAGGGATGGACTGCAGCTGCATGCACGCAGACGCCGCTCTATGCAATGGACTGGTCAGCACCAGGTTCACTGCAGGAGTTTGGACCATGGAATTTCACAGCGTTGGTTCTGGTCACCCTCCACCGAAGCGCAGCCTTTGCAGCTTGTGAGTGCTTGTACTGCAGAACAAGTACTGATATCGAACTCTGTGTCTTTGCCACATTTGTGTCTCACATAGCAGGAATTTATTGAATGGAGCGCCCCGCTGTCCCGCGCGACCCTGCACAGTGAGTGTCTGGCCTGAACAGCAGAACTTCTGCTGTTTGAACTGTCACCCCTGCTGCAATTGTTTCCATCTCTGATGATCCAAGATCTTCAGCAGCACCGGCCATGCCAAGAATGCCTACATGAGAGATAGTTTGAGTGATCTCACACGTTAATTGCTAATCTGGAGCATACACGTGCATGGTGGTAGTGGATACGTAGCGCGCCAATGGCGTACGACTGCCAGTGTGTGAACGGACGAGGGTTGATGGATGAGGGTTGATGGATGTGCATGCGCTACACTGCTGAGTAATACGGAGATGAACGCAAGAGCCCGGCAGCGAGGGCAACAGCAGGAAAAGCAGACGACTAAAACCCCGCAAGCAGGCAGCAACAAGCAGCAACAGTCCCAGGCGAAAGGCTGACACGAACCGACACAACTGACACAATCACACCCGCACAGCCACGCAGCCACACACGCGCACTCCACCGCACTGCTGTGCATGTTTGTTGGGGCTGGTCACATCGTTGCGTGAGCCAGCCGTGAGCCAGCTGTGAGCCTGCACTGCCGACTGCCAGCGGAAGAGGGACAGGGGCAAGACATGGCAGGGGGTTTGGCTTGTCAATGGATCACCCAGCATGAGGGGAATGATGCGGTCGAGGAATCCTTGCGCTGGAGCCTTGCACTTCCAACTTGAAGTGCGGCCGCGAACATTCGGGAGTGCCGCCGGGTGCGCGAGGTGGGGATTCTCTGATGGGGCTGCTTGTACACTGAGAGCCATGACGGAGCACACGCGACCTGCGACGAGACTCTAGAAGTGGGCTATGGTGCAACTTGTATGCAGAACAACGGATCTTTCT
The DNA here is from genome assembly GCA_900538255.1 of Ulva mutabilis. Classification (NCBI taxonomy): domain Eukaryota; kingdom Viridiplantae; phylum Chlorophyta; class Ulvophyceae; order Ulvales; family Ulvaceae; genus Ulva; species Ulva mutabilis. The sequence continues at coordinate 26,661 of UNSF01000052.1, read as the reverse complement.
CAGAGGTCGACGCACAGGTACACACAGATTGCAAACAGGGCACACAGTATGGCTGAGTGAGTGAACTTCATTTTGTATGGTCCTGCAAGCGTGCTGTGTTACAAACGAACGAGTAAGATAGCGAAACATTGATTCCCCGGCTCGCCGAACACTGCATGGCGGTGACCTCACGCAGTGTACAGAGCCTATGACAGGCCAAAGCCCTGAGCACGATCAACGACACCAGAAGCGTAGCGAAAGCGACAGATGCATACTCCTGTTTATCGAGGCAAGATGCTCGCGCGGCAGGTGACGGCATCTGAGAGCGGACC
>UNSF01000052.1:0-23842 GCA_900538255.1 Ulva mutabilis | reverse complement strand
ACCGAGATCCTGAGGGCTCAGATGCCCCTGAGAATGACTCAGCAGAGTCACTGGCAGCCCCTGGCTGTTCCTCCCCCTCAGACTCATCATTCTCACTACCCTGTGGCTCAATGCGGCAGCCACTCAAATCCAGCACTGCTCTATCCCGCGTAGGGATCACATCTCTCGGTCGCATCTCAGCATTGTGCGGACCGGATGGTCGCTGAACCGCATCATACTCCCAGTGCGGTACCCTGTTCACAAATCCTCGGCCGTGTAAGCGCAACGCGCTGTCACCACTGCCTCACTGATCTCAGGCGTGTGCCACCGCATGCCTGGCTATCAGCTCAGAGCCTAAAACACGTGGTGAAAACGGCGGCTCACCCTCAGGCAACTCATCATCCGGCACATAGCGCCGATGCAACTGCCTGCCTGGTTCCCAGTGTGTGTGCCCCAGCGCTGGATGCTCCCCCTCAGCCCAATCCACATTTCTGCCCCTCTCTGGCATCATGTGATCACGACTGGCTGGTGGTCGCACTGCCCTAACACTAGTTGATCTCAACCATTTCTGCATGTTGGGCAAGAAACCAACGTCAGGTACTACACGAGTTATGCTCATCGGGCATGATCTCGAATTCTCCCCAGCTCGTAGTTCTCCAACATGACCGGATCCACCGTAGCTTGCTCCGACATGTGGAAACGTTTCGCGAACTCTCTCAGCAGAGCTGGTGGAGAAGCCGTATGCCTATACATACGCACTGCTCCCCCATTCCCTCGCTTCACGTAAGCTCTATCCATGTGAGGACCAGCACCCGGTCCCATGTAGAAACCGAGCACTCCTCTCTCATCCAGGTGTTTGAAGTCCTCTCTCCGAGCATATACATACATCGGACACCCGAAAGGCTTCACCTGGGCCACCACCAGATGGAACGTGTCCTCACTCACATTCCTGAACCATAACAGATATGGCACAATCTGTCTGACATCAACATTCTTCACACACTGGGGCGACAAACTTCCCATCGCCCCTGGCCATACCCTCATCAGCCAGAGCCTGCAGACTCATCTGCTGAGCCTGAGCCCTCTCGTCTGCAACTGTGCAGCTCTCACAGCCTCATTCGTTGACCACGGGTCACGACTGGTCTGCACATGTCTCTCCTCCAGTTTCTGCTTGGCCTCCTTCCGCCTAACACCCTCTAGAGCTGTGCTAGGCGTCAGGTTATGCGCATGGTTCACACACATATACGCCTCTGGCCACAGAAATGCAGGCACAGCTGCTTGCAGCAGGCTTGCCCTCACACTCCTGTTTAGCACACCGATCTTTCTCTCCACCATTCCATTGGACTCATGCTGGCCCGTGGCAGTGTACGTGTGCTCAATGCCACGCCACGCGAGGTACTGAGCCAGCTGGTTAGAGCTGAACTCACCACCCTGGTCAGTGTGCAGCCTCCGCACCCCAACCTCTTTATCATACACGATCTGAGTGCGGATTCGCTCAATCAGCAGGCATATCATTTCCGCAGCCCCACTCTTGGACTTCAACGGAATCACATGGGAGTACCGGGAGTACTCATCCACCACTACCAGGATGTAGTTCATACCCCCGATTCCTACTGGCTTGATCTGCCCTGCTAGATCAGCATGCAACACTTCCCCAGCATAGGTGGCATTCTCCGTCACCTTGCCCCCGTGCTGTGCTCTATCGCCGCTTCTCTGTTCAGCCACGTGGCAACCATGACACTGAAGCGCTACCCCCGTAGGTTTCAGCATCTTCAGGTCATACAGTTGTGGGTTGTCTCTCATCAACTGGAGTACCCGATTGCCAGCATGGTGAAAAGCGATATGCACTAGGAATGATGGATCAACCTGAAAGGAATAACCTTGTGTCGTAATTCAGTGGACCGCAGCCCTAAGGCACTGTGGGATCTAAGCACTGTGTAGCTGTGCGCAGGGGGTCGCGCTGTCACATACCTGGCTGGTGTACAGGCCTCCGCTGTGACAGTGCGCTCTCAGTCTTGGATTATAGCACGTGAGTCTTTGGCAGAGTAGAGTGATTACACTTTGATCAGTAGAGCCTATATAAGCGTTCAACCAAACGTCTCATACGGATACGATCAGAATCATTGTCCTGCGGCACGCAATCTAGCATGCATTGCTCGTGCATATGGTAAGCCATCGGTGCATGGCGTCCCATAGCCACTCCGGATCAGCACCGTGCATCCACTCCATGCATGGTCACCGTAGTCCTGTGCATGGCTGGATCACGACACTCCCCCTAGACTAGGCTTGTACTACCGCAAGCTGTAGTCTATCTCTAAATTTTGCTAGTGCTGGTCCCGCCAACACTTTCGTAAACATATCAGCTAGCATGTCTACCGTGCTAACCCAGCTGATAGTTAACTCATCGAGTTCTACGAACTCGCGGACTCTCAGGTCCCTGACCCTGATGTGCTTGGAGCGGTCACTAGAGATGGGGTTCACAGCTAGCAAGTTGGCACTCTTGTTGTCACCCCACAGAGTTGGCTTCACAGCCGACAAACCAAGATCAGTGCACAACTGCTTTGCCCACATCACCTCATTGGCTGCTGAGCTCATCGCAATAAGCTCTGCCTCAGTCGTATCACCAGCCACAATAGTCTGCCTCTTCGAACGCCAGAACACACAGTTCCCATGCATCCGGACTATCACTCCTGACACGCTCTTCAAGCAAGCACCATTGGCGAAGTCAGCATCCGTAAATGCTTCCAACACCTCACTTCCCTCGTTGGAGCCACTAAATGTCAAGCCAAGATCTATGGTCCCTCGCAGGTATCTCAGTACATGCTGGACAGCAGCCCAATGACACTTCGCACTCCCAGCCATATGCCTGGCCAGGACATTGGCCGGAAAGGAAATATCAGGACGCGACACAGCAGCCACATACTGGATGCTTCCTACGGCTTGCATAAACCTCTTATGCTCTGCGACAGTAGCCTTCTCCTGGCTAGGATCATCCTTCAGACTAAACACTTTCTGCTTTGGTACCAACGGCGTTGGTGCCTTTCTGCACTCATTCATACTGAACCTATCCAGCATGTCCCTGATGTTCTTTCTGTGCGTTATGGTGATAGTGCGAGCAAGCCGATCACGTATGACCTCCATACCCAGCACATATCCCAGCTCCCCCAGGTCACGACCCTCAAATGCCTCAAGGATCCTGCTGATGGCATCATCCATCTGCTCCTTACGACCGAAGATCAACAGATCATCGACCCATAGGAAAATAAGACATCGTCCTATTTTGCAAATAAACAGTGCGGGGTCACTGGCTGATCTCACAAAGCCCATTCTCGACAAGAGCCCTGCAAGCGCTTTATGCCACTCCCTGGCAGCTTGCTTCAGACCATACAACGCCTTTTTCAGACGCCACACCATACCAGACCCATCATCCAGTACAGGAGGTTGTGCCACATACACTTCCTCCTCCAGAACACCATTCAGGAAAGCACATTTAATGTCTATGTGTCTCGTCTCCAGATCCTCTACAGCACAGACAGACAACAGAGCCCTGAAGGTAGCATAACTGCCCACAGGTGCCCATGTCTCAAAGAAATCTACGCCCTCAACTTGCGTAAATCCCCTGGCTACATATCTAGCTTTGAATCGCTCAATCTCACCCTGTGCTCCTCGCTTAATCTTAAGCACCCACTTGCCTGTCACAGGCTTCACTCCTGCTGGGCACCTGACTAACTCGAACACATCATGTTCCCTTAAGGAGGTCAACTCATCAAGCATTGCTATGATCCACTGCTCACGATGGCAGCCTCTCATGGCTTGCTTCACCGTTGGATCGTCCAGCACAGCTTTGACCTTCTTCCTCGCAGCAGCTGCACACCGGGACTCACTGCGGCTAGCAGTCTTGCCACTGCTCGGAATCACCTCCTGCCCCGTCGTGTTCTCTGCATCAGGAGTCACACTGTCAGCCGTAGCAAACACTCCATCCGCCAGATCACCGACGTCACTCTCCATATGGACTACTGTGGAGCTCCCAGCATCATCATGCTCACGTGCATCATCCGGGGAAATGCGCTCAACAGCAGCATTCTCACTTTCATTCACTCCCACAGCATGGACAGCAGGTCTTAAGGTTTTGCGAATCAATTTGAAAGGTTTTGGAACCCATCGAACCCTCACCTCTTGTGGTGGATCCAGATGTTCTCCGCTGCCTCCTGCGGCACTTGGTGCTAACTCTCCCCCTGAGCCAGCTCCGCCTGCCTCTACTCCACTAGGCACATGCCGTAGCTTGCCGTGCCCCTGACTATCAACACGCTGTGGCATATGCCGTGGCTCATCATGCTCCCAGCGTACTGCACGTCCTGACACCGCTGACCCTTGCCATCGGTTGTACATCCCGTGGTCTTCAGATTTCGCAGGTGGGGGTGGCTCACTCGGCGCCTTGCCCATCGACCGTTGGACTCGCTGCGGTGAACGCGAGCGCGATCGAGACCGAGATCCTGAGGGCTCAGATGCCCCTGAGAATGACTCAGCAGAGTCACTGGCAGCCCCTGGCTGTTCCTCCCCCTCAGACTCATCATTCTCACTACCCTGTGGCTCAATGCGGCAGCCACTCAAATCCAGCACAGCTCTATCCCGCGTAGGGATCACATCTCTCGGTCGCATCTCAGCATTGTGCGGACCGGATGGTTGCTGAACCGCATCATACTCCCAGTGTGGTACCCTGTTCACACAGTCCTCGGCCGTGTAAGCGCAACGCGCTGTCACCACTGCCTCACTGATCTCAGGCGTGTGCCACCGCTCATGCCTGGCTATCAGCTCAGAGCCTAAAACACGCGGTGAAAACGGCGGCTCACCCTCAGGCAACTCATCATCCGGCACATAGCGCCGATGCAACTGCCTGCCTGGTTCCCAGTGTGTGTGCCCCAGCGCTGGATGCTCCCCCTCAGCCCAATCCACATTTCTGCCCCTCTCTGGCATCATGTGATCACGACTGGCTGGTGGTCGCACTGCCCTAACACTAGTTGATCTCAACCATTTCTGCATGTTGGGCAAGAAACCAACGTCAGGTACTACACGAGTATGCTCATCGGGCATGATCTCGAATTCTCCCAGCTCGTAGTTCTCCAACATGACCGGATCCACCGTAGCTTGCTCCGACATGTGGAAACGTTTCGCGAACTCTCTCAGCAGAGCTGGTGGAGAAGCCGTATGCCTATACATACGCACTGCTCCCCCATTCCCTCGCTTCACGTAAGCTCTATCCATGTGAGGACCAGCACCCGGTCCCATGTAGAAACCGAGCACTCCTCTCTCATCCAGGTGTCTGAAGTCCTCTCTCCGAGCATATACATACATCGGACACCCGAAAGGCTTCACCTGGGCCACCACCAGATGGAACGTGTCCTCACTCACATTCCTGAACCATAACAGATATGGCACAATCTGTCTGACATCAACATTCTTCACACACTGGGCGACAAACTTCCCATCGCCCCTGGCCATACCCTCATCAGCCAGAGCCTGCAGACTCATCTGCTGAGCCTGAGCCCTCCTCGTCTGCAACTGTGCAGCTCTCACAGCCTCGTTCGTTGACCACGGGTCACGACTGGTCTGCACATGCCTCTCCTCCAGTTTCTGCTTGGCCTCCTTCCGCCTAACACCCTCTAGAGCTGTGCTAGGCGTCAGGTTATGCGCATGGTTCACACACATATACGCCTCTGGCCACAGAAATGCAGGCACAGCTGCTTGCAGCAGGCTTGCCCTCACACTCCTGTTTAGCACACCGATCTTTCTTTCCACCATTCCATTGGACTCATGCTGGCCCGTGGCAGTGTACGTGTGCTCAAGCCACGCCACGCGAGGTACTGAGCCAGCTGGTTAGAGCTGAACTCACCACCCTGGTCAGTGTGCAGCCTCCGCACCCCAACCTCTCTATCATACACGATCTGAGTGCGGATTCGCTCAATCAGCAGGCATATCATTTCCGCAGCCCCACTCTTGGACTTCAGCGGAATCACATGGGAATACCGGGAGCACTCATCCACCACTACCAGGATGTAGTTCATACCCCCGATTCCTACTGGCTTGATCTGCCTTGCTAGATCAGCATGCAACACTTCCCCAGCATAGGTGGCATTCTCCGTCACCTTGCCCCCGTGCTGTGCTCTATCGCCGCTTCTCTGTTCAGCCACGTGGCAACCATGACACTGAAGCGCTACCCCCGTAGGTTTCAGCATCTTCAGGTCATACAGTTGTGGGTTGTCTCTCATCAACTGGAGTACCCGATTGCCAGCATGGTGAAAAGCGATATGCACTAGGAATGATGGATCAACCTGAAAGGAATAACCTTGTTCATTCGGTACACCGGTCACTGCAGCAACTTGCTGCTGCTCACGTACCCATTTCCCATTCCTATGAAACAAGTTATTCGCACTTGTCCAGGCTGCTCCTCTATCTACCGGTCGCATTTGCCATATCGGCCTGCCTTTCCCACAGAACCATGTCAGAGTAGGTTTTCCATCCTCATCCTCACCCTGCTCACAGTTCCTGTGGAACCCATAGCTCTGGTCATGAAACCCAGGCATCACTACCCGGTTTGCATGCTTGCCCGTATGCAAGTATATCTCAGACTTTTTCAACTCCTTTGTTGAAAGGATGTTGATAGGACTGGCCGGCACCCAGTAGACGTTTGTCAACTCTATGTCTACTGGTGTGATAGTGCCCTGTGCACTCACATACTCTCCCAGATTAGCTCTGATCGTGCCCACACCATACATGTCTAGCCTGCCCTGGTCAAGAGGCTGACACTGCGGCATATCTGGTGGCTTGATCTCGCAAAACATATCATAGTCAAAGCATATGTTTATGTCTGAGCCACTATCTATTAGGAAAGTGTACGGCATGTTGGGAGACGGCCCATCAGCACAGTCAGCTCGCAGCTTATCTAGGTCAACTACAGCTACCTGAGGGCCACCGCGGCCTCTGCCACGGCCTCGCCCTGCAGCTGCTTGCTTCTGCAGGAATTGTTTGACCTCTGCGGAGAGCAATGGACAATCCTTTTGCACATGTCCAGGCTTATCACAGTTGAAGCATTTCCTCTTTTCTGCTCCCCCTGCTGCCCCTGCTCCCACAGCTGCTACCTGTGGGGGTGAACCTTGGCGACCACCGTAGCGTCCACCTCGGTACCCACGTCCCCCATGGCGCTGTTGTCCACCGCGATCGTCCCGTGGGAATCGCGACGGACCCTGCTTGCTGTTCGTCTGGGCATGTGTCAACAGCGTAGACACTATCTGCTGCACTGGCATGGCCTGCAGCATGGGCTGCAACAGGCTGTACTCTTTGTCTACTGCCAGCAACCGTGATCTGTACAACTGATCAGACACAGTCTCACCCAGTCCTCTCATCTGGTTTACTATGCCCACCACCTCATTCACATGCTTCTCCAGCGGCTTGCCAGCCTGCTGGGTACTGCTGAGCTGGTGATACAGCTTCTGTATTTCTACCTCCACTGATGGCATATACTTAGCATGCAGCAACGACCAGACCTCATGGACGAAACTACAGTCTGCCACGAAGTCTCTATCCTCCTTTGGCAGTGTGGTGAACAACCAGTGCATGACTTGCTCATGAGCCTGGCTGCTCTGAGCAAGCGGATCATTGACTAGCAGGCTACTCTCACCCACCATCTTTGCCCAGCTCTCTACCTCCTTCTTAAATACTCGGAAGTGATCAGTCTTATAGTGCCACACCGGAAATCTGTTCTTCTCTACTAGAGATTTCCCCGGTACTGGCCTGGGCATGGCAAGCGACAGCGCTTGCGCCAGCGTGCTTACGTCAATAGATCCAGCCGTAGCTGGTACTCCTGATGACATCGCAGCCTGCGAAGGCTGCGGTATCGGAGGCGGTATCTGTTGGGTCATCCACGCAGCTGGCGCTGCGAGATGTGCTGGCTGTGTTCCTTGCGCCGCAGCCTGAGCTCCTGCTTCCCCCGTAGGATCAGCATTTCCCGGCAATGCCGCCTGCAGAGGACCTGCATTGGGATACCCGTAGGTCCCAACGCGCTGTTCTTCCCCGTAGGTCACGAACTGGTCCTCCGCGGCCTGCTCGCGGCGCGCTGTGGAACGTGTGTGGTGGCGAGGACGAACTTCTTCTCCATCCTCGCCGTCAGAGCCAATAGATCCCTGGCGAGATGCCATTGGGACTTCTCGGCGTGGTGGCATCCTGCAACACGACCTTCGTGCGTCGCAGGACACGCAGACCCGTAGGCCTTTCTGCGAGACCAGTACCCTGACAGAATGCAGTCCAGCCGTAGCGTTATGCATCTGTGTACTCTAGTCTCTCTACGGACTCTACAGCTAAACGCTAGAGCGGTGTGAATCGCTCATCGGGACGCTCAGCCGTAGCCGTAGACCCCTGGACTCTATCGCAAGCATACAACCATCGCTAGAATACCCACAAACATCACCGATACCATGTCGTAATTCAGTGGACCGCAGCCCTAAGGCACTGTGGGATCTAAGCACTGTGTAGCTGTGCGCAGGGGGTCGCGCTGTCACATACCTGGCTGGTGTACAGGCCTCCGCTGTGACAGTGCGCTCTCAGTCTTGGATTATAGCACGTGAGTCTTTGGCAGAGTAGAGTGATTACACTTTGATCAGTAGAGCCTATATAAGCGTTCAACCAAACGTCTCATACGGATACGATCAGAATCATTGTCTGCGGCACGCAATCTAGCATGCATTGCTCGTGCATATGGTAAGCCATCGGTGCATGGCGTCCCATAGCCACTCCGGATCAGCACCGTGCATCCACTCCATGCATGGTCACCGTAGTCCTGTGCATGGCTGGATCACGACACCTTGTTCATTCGGTACACCGGTCACCGCAGCAACTTGCTGCTGCTCACGTACCCATTTCCCATTCCTATGAAACAAGTTATTCGCACTTGTCCAGGCTGCTCCTCTATCTACCGGTCGCATTTGCCATATCGGCCTGCCTTTCCCACAGAACCATGTCAGAGTAGGTTTTCCATCCTCATCCTCACCCTGCTCACAGTCCCTGTGGAACCCATAGCTCTGGTCATGAAACCCAGGCATCACTACCCGGTTTGCATGCTTGCCCGTATGCAAGTAGATCTCAGACTTTTTCAACTCCTTTGTTGAAAGGATGTTGATAGGACTGGCCGGCACCCAGTAGACGTTGGTCAACTCTATGTCTACTGGTGTGATAGTGCCCTGTGCACTCACATACTCTCCCAGATTAGCTCTGATCGTGCCCACACCATACATGTCTAGCCTGCCCTGGTCAAGAGGCTGACACTGCGGCATATCTGGTGGCTTGATCTCGCAAAACATATCATAGTCAAAGCATATGTTTATGTCTGAGCCACTATCTATTAGGAAAGTGTACGGCATGTTGGGAGACGGCCCATCAGCACAGTCAGCTCGCAGCTTATCTAGGTCAACTACAGCTACCTGAGGGCCACCGCGGCCTCTGCCACGGCCTCGCCCTGCAGCTGCTTGCTTCTGCAGGAATTGTTTGACCTCTGCGGAGAGCAATGGACAATCCTTTTGCACATGTCCAGGCTTATCACAGTTGAAGCATTTCCTCTTTTCTGCTCCCCCTGCTGCCCCTGCTCCCACAGCTGCTACCTGTGGGGGTGAACCTTGGCGACCACCGTAGCGTCCACCTCGGTACCCACGTCCCCCATGGCGCTGTTGTCCACCGCGATCGTCCCGTGGGAATCGCGACGGACCCTGCTTGCTGTTCGTCTGGGCATGTGTCAACAGCGTAGACACTATCTGCTGCACTGGCATGGCCTGCAGCATGGGCTGCAACAGGCTGTACTCTTTGTCTACTGCCAGCAACCGTGATCTGTACAACTGATCAGACACAGTCTCACCCAGTCCTCTCATCTGGTTTACTATGCCCACCACCTCATTCACATGCTTCTCCAGCGGCTTGCCAGCCTGCTGGGTACTGCTGAGCTGGGTACTGCTGAGCTCACCGATACCATGTCGTAATTCAGTAGACCGTAGCCCGTAGGCACTGTGGGATCTAAGCATGGCGTAGCCATGCGCAGGGGGTCGCGCTGTCACATACCTGGCTGGTGTACAGGCCTCCGCTGTGACAGTGCGCTCTCAGTCTTGGATTATAGCACGTGAGTCTTTGGCAGAGTAGAGTGATTACACTTTGATCAGTAGAGCCTATATAAGCGTTCAACCAAACGTCTCATACGGATACGATCAGAATCATTGTCTGCGGCACGCAATCTAGCATGCATTGCTCGTGCATATGGTAAGCCATCGGTGCATGGCGTCCCATAGCCACTCCGGATCAGCACCGTGCATCCATGCATACATGGTCTCCGTAGTCCTGTGTATGCCACCATGCATGGTCTCCGTAGTCCTGTGCATGGCTGGATCACGACAGGGTGGAATCCGAAGAGGAGATAGAAGGGTGTGAAGTGGTGTGCAGAGTGCGGCGTATTGTTGTAGGCGTAGACGAGGTGTTGAAGGACTTGGTCCCACTCGAGGGATGGCGACGGGTCAGCGCATTGTGCGCGCAACTTGTTGATGATCTCTTTGTTGAAGGCTTCTGCTTGACCGTTCCCCCATGGACGGTAAGCGGTGGTAAGGCGATGTGTTGTGCCTTGGAGACTGGAGAGGAGAAGGAAAAACTCATTGTCGATTCGGGGGTCTCTATCTGAGATGATCACTTGGGGGACCCCGAACCGGCAATAGATGTGCTCAAAGAGGGCATGAGCGAGTTGGGTCTTCGATATGGTGGTCTTGCAGGGGATGGAAACGGCGAACTTCGTGAGGCGGTCTGTGACGTTGAGCAGGAAATCGTGGCCGTTGGCGGTCTCTGGCAGAGGTCCGACGAAGTCGAGAGCAATCTCTTGGAATGGAATCTTCGGGATTGGAAAGGTCATCTGTGGGGCTGCTGGCTTGACGGACGGTTTGATCAGCTGGCATTCGCGGCAGGAGCGAACGTAGTCCGAGATGTCATCACGCATGCGGGGCCAATAGTAGTGGCGTTGGAGAGTCTACTGCATGCGCTGGACGCCAGGATGTCCGGAGGCTGGGGCTGCGTGCGCGTCATGGAGGATCGCGGCTTTGAGGTCGAGGGAGTTGGGAATGTAGAGCCTGTACGCCGAGCGGTCGACGAAGAACAGGAGGTTGTTGATGACACGGTAGGCCGGGTTGGCACCAGTCATGGATGGGGTCTGTTGGGATTGAAGGAGTTGGGTGGCAACTGGGTCTGAGGGGTATGCCTTGCGGACTTGGTGGAGAAAGTCTGGGTCTGGAAGGGGTTGCGAGTTGAACATCGCGCACAGCACGATCTTGAGGTCTGGCCGACGGGAGAGCGCGTCAGGGACAATGTTCTCACGACCTGGCTTGTATTGAATGTCCAGGTCGAAGGACTGGAACACCTCAGTCCATCTCATCTGTCGCTGGGAGAGTTTGGGTTGGCGATGGAAGTATCGCAGGGTGACGTGGTCCGTGAGAACTTTGATCGTGTGCTTGGCACCTTGGAGGTGATGGCGCCACGTGCGAACAGCATGCACGATCGCGAGCAACTCTTTTTCGTGGACTGCGTAGTTCCTCTCTGCGGGGACGAGTTTCCGCGAGAGGTAGGCCACCGGCTGTAAGCCGCGGCCGTGATCCTGTTGAAGGACTGCTCCGACGGCGTAGTCAGAGGCGTCGGTGCCGACGACAAAGGGCTTCTCTGAATCTGGAAAACAGAGGACGGGGGCGGCGCACAAGGCGCACTTTAGGGCTTCAAATGCAGACTGTTGGCGTGAAGTCCAATGCCATGGGGTTGATGCGGCAAGCAGGTCAGTCAAGGGTGCAGCAATTGTGCCATACTGAGGTACAAAGTGCCGGTAGAAACCGGTGAGACCCAGAAACTGACGCAAGGACTTAAGGTCCTTGGGAACAGGCCAGCCTTGCACGGCGTTGACCTTGGACGGGAGCACTGTGACACCATCAGGGGTGATGACATGCCCTAGATACTCGACCGACTCACGATAGAACTCACACTTCTTTGGAGAAGCATACAACTTGTGCTGACGGAGGAGATTGAGCACTTGACAGACATGGTCATGGTGCTCCTCGACACTTCTAGAGAACACTAGGATGTCGTCCATGAAGACAACCACAAATGGCAGCCCTTTGAGGACCGAGTTCATGAGCAGTGTGAACTGAGCTGGCGCGTTGGCCAGGCCGAATGGCATCACCAGGAACTCAAAAGCTCCGAATGATGTGACGAAGGTTGTCTTGGGGATGTCGTCGGGGTTCATGCGGATCTGGTGGAATCCTTCTGCCAGATCGAGCTTGCTCACCACTTTGTAGTCTCTGAGACTCTCAAGCAGCTGCTCGATGCGTGGCATGGGGTATGCAAATTTCACTGTGTTGTGATTCAGTGCGCGATAGTCGACACACATTCGCAGTTTGCCACTCTTCTTGCGTTGAAACAAGACGGGCGATCCCCAGGGGCTCAACGATGGACGAATCCACCCCTGGTTGGTCAGCTTGGTGAGGGTTTTGTTGACTTCCTCGAGTTCGTCGGGAGACATGCGGTATGGCTGCTGTGACACAGGCTGTGCATTGGGCTTGAGTGGGATGCTGTGTTCGAGGACACGGCCATCATCCAGCTTGCGAACTGGAGGCAAGCCTGGCGGGACTTCGTCACGAATGACATCAGCATACTGCTTGCGCAGCTCTGTTTCGAATGTGGCATAAGCGGCAGGGCGCTCAGCCTCGAACGTTTCTTCAGATGCATGGGACACAGATTCTTTGACATAACCGATGAAGTAGTCAGAGTCATGCTTGGCATCATGACGGATGATGCGCGCCAGCTTGGCACCCGACACGACGTCAACATGCATTGATGACATGTTCGGAAACATCGGCTGCTGCGGGGCAGCCTTCACAGTTACTAATCCCTTCGTGGAGGGCAGAGACACGGATAGCTTTCGGGGCTCTACAATGACATTGTTGGCAGCGAGGTAGTCCATGCCGAGGACAACGTCCATGCCATCAAGCGCAGGGAGCACTTGGAACTGATGCTTGGAGTGCACAGACGAGATTTTAACCGTGAGACGCGGCGTGGCGCCTTTGATTACCACGGCTGACCCATCAGCTAATGAAGCTGACTGAGCATTGCGGACATCACATGCGATGCCGACAGACTGTGTGAAGTCTTCTGACATGAACGAAGTGTTTGCACCTGTGTCGATCAGAGCTCGGGCCGGTGCACCCGCAATCATCACATCGACAAGGATACATTTGTGCACCTTTGGATCTGGCACAGTAGCGTATGACAAATTGTACACCGGCGGTGCAACCGGTGCCGGCGCGGAAGGTGGTTCGTCGGCAGCGATGGAACTGCCTAGCGACGCGGTGCGCCGCTGTTCCGAAAATTTCCCTGACCGTTGGAGTCGGGATTCTGCGGATAGTTGGGACACTGGTTGGCTCTGTGTCCGGACTGACGACAGCGGAAACACAGGCCTTGCTCGTAACAACGTTGACGTTCAGCGTCGTCGAGACGTGCAATGCGAGGTGCCTCTTCTTGGTACTGCGTTGGCATGAAGGAGCCAGGCATGACCGGAATCGGCGGTGCATAAGCAGTTGACTGCTGTGGGAATGCGTTGGAAGCTGCTGACATGACGGTCGCTTGCATGGGCGGAGCCATCATGTGGGCAGGTGCACTGTGCGCGGTGTGCGGCACATGCATCTGGTTGAATTGTGGGCGCGGAGTGAAGTGCGCTTGTGGGCGTGAAGGGTACGGAGGCCGCTGTGGTCTAAAGTTACCACGGCCCGATTGTGCTGAGAATGGAGGACGAGCACTTTGTGGGCGCGTGGGTTGCGCGGGGCGAATAGCTCGATCAGTGCTGCGTGCACGGCGCACGGCTGTTGCAGCATTGACGGCTGCAGCGTACGCCTCGTCTAGGGTCGTGGTGTGTGCACGATCGATTTCAAGTTTGATGGTCGGGTCACGTATGATCTTTCGCAATGTCGAGATCTGGTCTATGTCCTTGGGCGGATCTTCCAAGGTTGACAGCAGTTCGGTCATGCGCTTGTAAGACTCCTCGAGGGAGCCAGTGTATTTGGCCACATCGAAAAACTCCTCGCGGATGGCCGCTTGGGCTTTGCGACCACTAATGAAACGTTGTGTGAATGCTTCTATGAACTCGTTGAAACTATGTGCGGGATTTGCGCGTGCGTACTGTTCGTACCACAGTGACGCAGGTCCGGTCAGTTTGTTACTAACCATGAGGGCAACGTTGTGACTGCTTGCAGTACTAAAATCAACACTTGCAGGCACATAGACACGTACGCCTTTTGCATTGCGCACAAATTCTTTGGCTTTGTCGTAGCCATCACCATTGAATTTTTCTACATCGCGGGTCCAGTTGCTTTGCGGCTGGACGGTGGTCGACGAGGTACCACCGCCTGCGACAGGGGCCGCAGATACAGCTGCCTGTGTGCTCGCCTGAGCGGACGCCAGGACAGACACGGCTGCAGTCAGATCCAAAAGTTTCTGACTGAGCTCAGCTAACTTCGCGTTTACGTCTACTGGGTCAGTCATTACCTGGAGGATGGCCTCTCTGGTGTAGCCAAGGTTCGACGGGAGGCGAGAGGTCGGGTGTTGCGTCAAGTACTCCTGGAGTCTTCGGGTCAAGTCGCTTGAGTCTAATGCCATAAACTAGAGGAACAATATCATCGATACCAGATGAGCTGTCTGTTGGGTTCCAGACGGGGACTCGGGGGATCAAGTGACAGGGACAGAGGCTATGGGACACGGAGGTACACTGTTGAGCTTCCGTCAGGTTACACGGGGGTTCTCAGAGGTACTCAAGACTGACGAGGATCACTCACGGAGGAATATCTATAGCTCGGTACTGGCGGGCATCCCTGGGAGGCACAGGGCAGTACAACGACACAAAGCAGAGTCACTGGTGCAGGCAGCACACGGGTAGACACATCTGGGCAGTGACTACAGGTGACTTCCTGGTGGCAGACTGTTCAAAATCGGACACTTTCAGGCCGAATCAGCCCTGATGTTTGTGGAAGTGGACCCTATTTTCCCAATGTACCCCAGAATCATCCCAATCCTAGCTAGGTGTTCCCAATGCCCCTCCAGTTGGCCTAGGAGACTTTCAGATGCCACCGAAAGACCTCCAGCATGATAGTTTTGACGAGCCCAATGTGCAGTCGATGCATGCCCTCCTCTGTACACCTGTGGTCACCCCGGGACTACGACGCTCCTACCGGTAGCGCTAACTGACACAGTGCCACTCCACCGTGTTCTCATGCTGACTTGTCACAAGTGCCATGCTTCATGTTCCTTCATGTTGCCACATGAAGCTTGGCGATATGGCCTAAAACGGTTCCGTCTGAGACTGTTAGTTTGTGCTTGTTTGTATGGAGGGCAGCTCTGTCTCATCGTATCTGGAAATCAACAAATATACACAGCTCAAGCTTGCCTCCTATATCATGGCATGCCGAACAATGCGGTGCTACAGGTGGAGCGAGTGCAGAATGGCATGGCTTGGTCGGACAATCTGGAATGCCAAGGATGGACACTGCAGGATTTGTTCTCTTGATCACGCTTTGGAATCAGCTGCAGGTTTGAACGTTGTAGTGCAGTTGGAAGTGGGTCACTGGAACATGTGCAGGCAGGATGACCCTTGTGACTTGGGCTGGTGGCATGATGTGATGAAGTACATACTAGAAGAGGCTCTGGAGCTGCCGTCGACAACATTCACTTCAACGCATAATTTGCTAAAGGCATAAAAGAAGTCTCCAATGGCCTGCTCGTCAGCCCCATGGTCGTTCAGAGTGATCATGATCGCGGAAGGCAGACTCTCCCGCAGATGATCGTCGGACAACGGGGCACCCAAAGCACATATATACCTATAGATAATATTCACATTAGTCAAATACGATCGAAGAGGCCTGTACTGCTCATGGGTGAGGTCACGCGGCATGTTGACTGCGGCGTGACGTCCACGACCCGACTCGAAGCAACACAAGCGATGTCTGACCACAGCGGCACCCACACATCACCTTCTGAGGTCCAACGATAGTGATTTTAAGGTGTTGTGTGTACTTTGGGACCACTCGCAGTGGATTGGGATTCAAAAAAGGAGACTTTGACGAACATTGGGAAATCGGACAAGTTCTGCGTCAAACTCGTCGCAATATTGGGAAATCCGACTCGATTTTCCCAAACCCCTTCAGACAGCTCCATAGCACGTATATATGCCCTATGGACGTCCCGATGTTGTTCAAATAGGTCCCAGGTGTCCGCGTGAATGGTGGGAGTGCCAGAGGGCTGAGTGCCCACCCCTCTCACAGAGCCGATCCCGGGAGACAGTCCACCTCCCGGCGTCTCCTGATGAGTATGGATCACCCGTGTGGTATCGCTACTGCACCGGACACCAGCTTGCTCGACATGAGTTCCACGTTTGATATAGCTGGGATATACAAAGCTGGCGCCGCGCTCGCGTGCTCGTCAGGCCTGTAGTCCTCCCGAGACGGCACGCGTGTTGACCCGACCGCCGCGGCGATCCGCTTGTACCCTGAGCAGTTGGATTGCCGACGTGGCCAACTCCCCCCTTCATCCATCTGCATCGAGTGTATCCCTGCCCACGCTTCGAACTGCGAGGCTCTCCTCGGCCATATCTGACCTGTACAGGCCCGCCTGTGGCTCTGGGGCTACCTTGCTCCCGGGGCTGAGGACGTGCTGGGTCCGCAGCTGTAAGAATACCCCCGTGCAGCAATGTCTGGACTGCTGCAGTCGTGCTTGCGTCGAGCTAACGCCTTGAGGGTTGGCACCGCTGCTGGCATGCGTGGACTATGTTGCCACTTCGGTGCCAGCTATGTGTGCTCTTGGGGTCACCCCAACGGTCATACAATCATAACATGCAACAACGAACACATTGCCCCACCTGTGTTGGCACCATGTGGGTTCCCCTTGACGGGCGTGCTGTTGTGTCACTCGGCATCAGGTCACCTCAGCATCGATGTAGGTGGCGAGGGACTCCTAGTACCGGTCACCATGCACGGCCTCCGATGCCAGCATTGGTCGTCCAGCTATGCAGTCGGTTGCCTGCTCTGCTGTTCCATCTCCCGGCAGCGGTGCATGTGGAGTGCGGTTTGCTTGGTGCTTGCGTGAGTGCACGCATGGTGTGGCGTGGCAGATGGCGCGCGCGGGAGCGCAAGCTTAGTCTGCCCAGGGGGACGGCGGCCCAGGTGAGCGTGGACTGCTTGGCGCAGGCAAGTAAGGTGATTGCGGCCCAGCTGGCCCAGGCCGGTCAGTGTGGATCTGCTTGACACTCAGTGGCTGAAGGCACATGGAGCGCGTGTCCGGTTGATGCAGCAGTGACTGGCCACTCATGTAGCAATCGTTGGGACTTATCCAACCGTTCCCAGTCAAGCGTTACAGCCCGTCCTGGTGCTTCTATGACTCGGGAGCAGGAAGGGACGCTCCTATCAGTAGTGTCCAGGAGGTCCCACAGCCGTGCCTGCTTCCTTGTCTATGGTGGTACCCCGGACCGGCCACATAGCACGAGTATTGATGATGCAGCAATTGAGCACTTGGAGCACCTTCACTCGCGCAGTTAACTGCCTCATGCCTTTGGCGTCTGGTGTATCAGCGCCGACAATTACGCCCCGGGTGCCATTGGTTGGCTGCTAACACATCACGCGCTGAGTGGTGTCAGTTGCCATTTATGCGCGAGAGAACCCAAAATCTCAGGATGATTCATGGTGCACCAGAACCGACTCCTGATACGTACTGGTGTTAACTTGAACAGTCTGATCTGGTGTGATCACTGCAATAACACTGACATCAAGTCGACTCCCATATGGCGCGACACACCATCATTCAATTCAACCCCTCGTGGACACTTCAGAGGGAGAACTCTATAGGCCCACAGGCGTCCGGTACTGCGCCCAATCAAGCATTTGATGACACACCAATTGGTTCATACACGAGTTTACTGCGTCATGGAGCCTTAAGGTGCACGGACGATACTTGTTCATGGGACTGTGAGGCGCGCCTGGAACAAAAATGGCGCAGCCCGGCGTCGATCATGAGCATGTCAAGCGCGTGTGCTTGCTACAGAAACGCAGTCAGTACTTCCGTCTCAATGACGGTCCGTTTCGTGTCCTGCATGTCCTTGCGTTTGCAGCTTTCACGTACTGTGTTTTGACTTACGTTCCGCCAGACGTCCCCCCAGACGCCCCTGCCGACTTCGATGAATCTGTCACTGAAACGGAGCCAATGGATGTTCTGGACGGTGTCATTGCGGATGGGGACGCCGTGGACGCTCCGACTGACGCTCCAGAAGTGTACGAGATGTGGGAGCCAGAGACTCCGCAAGACTATGTGCGGGTTGTGTGGGCGATCCTGATCGTCTTCCACGTCCTCGTCAATTTGTTCTGCATCTGGGTAGTGCGTGTGAAGATGTTCTGCCAATTCTCCACGGCGCGCACAACCGACAAGGCGGACCACGTTCTTTGCGTGCCAGACCAGAACCACGGCACTCCGGACATCGTCCCTCTCAGCAAGAGGAAAATCAAGCTACCGACAACAGACGAAACGGTGCTTTCTTATCTCACGTTCAGGTTGGACTGCTTCGCATCCGCAGCACCTGTGCATGCCACGGCAGCTCCGCTTTTCTGATGCAGGAACACCATGTGGAGTTCGACTTCCGGCGAGTGAAATTCGAGCTTAACGCATCCAGCAGCACCTTTAGGCCTGTGCAGTACCCTGACAGCAACCCAATCCAGTCGTACCTCGAGGCAACAGGCCTCAAGTCTGACTCTGCTGTGCTAGCCGCCCTTGACCTCTGGGGCACCAACACCGTGGACGTGCCCGTGCCGCAGTTCATGGAGATGCTGAAGCACCAGATGCTGGCGCCCTTCTTCTGCTTCCAGGTCTTCTGCGTGCTGCTGTGGTGCATGGACGCGTACTGGTACTACTCACTCTTCACGCTCGGCATGCTCGTCATGTTCGAGTGCACAGTTGTGCTCTCCCGCACCCGCACCCTCAACGACCTCCGCGCTATCCAAGTCCCCAAGCAGCACCTGCAGGTACCGCCCCCTGCCCGCTGTTTCGATATGCCGCACACGCGTTCTTGACAAGGCACCCCCCCCGTCGGCCTGTGCACGACCCGCCTGCTGCGTGCACACGGCATGCATGGCACGCCTCAGGCATTGTGTAGCACTTGGGATAGCAGAGGCTTTCCGCAGGTGTACCGCGGGGGCAAGTGGACCAAGGTGCCGGGGGAGATGCTGCTGCCCGGGGACGTCATCTCTGTGGTGTTGCCGCACGCTGACTCAGCGCAGCGCAACGAGGACGACGCCGTGGCGCCGGCCGACGTGCTGCTCATATCGGGCACATGCATGACGGACGAGGCGGTGCTCACCGGCGAGTCGACGCCGCAGTGGAAGGAGGCGATCACGGCGCGTGACGGCGGCGCGGCCGGCGGCGGGCGCGCTGTGGACGTTCGGCAGGACAAGCGCAGTGTGCTGTTTGGCGGCACGAAGGTGCTCAACGTGTCGCCGGGCGCGCCGACGGCGGGGGGCCTGTGGCGGAGGACGGCGGCGCGATCGGCGTCGTGCTGCGCACCGGCTTTGAGACCGCGCAGGGTCGCCTCATGCGCATGATCCTCTTCTCCACAGAGGCGCTCAGCGCCAACACCGTCGAGACGGGCCTCTTCATCTGCTTCCTCCTCATCTTCGCGCTCGCCGCCGCCTGTGCGCCCCCACCCCCACCCCTGCCGCTCCTGGCAGTAGCAGACGCCTTGTGCGCCAACCTCCGGCCGGCTGCCAGTCCAGCAGGCTGTGCACGACACCCCCGCAGTCACGCTGCTGCGAACATCAACGCATCTGCCGCGAGAAAATTGTGCAAATTTGCCTGTCAGGGCGAGCTGCCTCAGGACGTGCACAGCAGCAGGCGCATGTGCACAGCAGGAGGCGCGTGTGCACAGCAGGAGGCGTGTGCAGGGTATGTGCTGAACGAGGGCCTGCAGAGGCCGCCGGAGGAGCGCAGCGCTTCAGCTCTACCTCAACTGCGCCCATGGTCGTGAACGTCCGTCATCCCGCCCGAGCTGCCGATGGAGCTCACGATGGCCGTCAACAACTCGCTCATCGCGCTGCGCCGCCTCGCCATCTTCTGCACCGAGCCCTTCCGCATCCCCTTTGCCGGCAAGGTCGAGGTCTGCTGCTTTGACAAGACCGGCACCCTCACCAGCGGACCACATGCTCCTGCTCGGCCTGGCCGCGCTCCCCGACGCCGCCACCGGCCGCCTCCGCAGCGGCACCGACGACGAGCCCGTCGCCGACTCCCGTGCGTGGCCCAGGGTGTGTCCGCGGCCCGCCCCACCTGCAGCCTGCCGCACGTCCCTGCCCCAGCACCTGATGAGCCGCTGGAAGTCCCACCACCATGCCACCCGCCACCATACGCTGTCACTAGCACTCCTAATTCGAAATGCTTTGCGCTGTTTGGGTAGAGTCGGCAAGGTGAGAGGGAGGTTAGGGGGGCGTACTGCGCCAAGGGGAATGGCCCTTCCTAATTGCATTGAGATAGACAGCGGCACCTCAGCGGCACCGCTGGAAGCTTGCCGTCACAGTACAGCACACAGCACACAGCACATGCGGCACATCAGGGGCGCGGGGCGTGTGCAGGAGGCGACGGTGGTGATGTCGTGCTGCCACGCGCTGATGAACGTGGAGGGGGACCTCGTGGGCGATCCCCTTGAGAAGGCGGCCTTCCTCGCCTCCGGCTGGCAGTTGCTCGGCTCGGGCGCCGGCGCCGAGTGCCGCGGGCCGTTTGATGGCATGCAGTGCACCGTGCGCCACGTGCAGAAGTTCCACTTCAACTCCGAGCTGAAGCGCATGTCGGTGTGGTGCGCCTCGAGGGCCCGCGCGGCCTCGAGAAGTCCTTCGTCCTGGCCAAGGGCGCGCCGGAGGTCATGCAGCGGCTGCTGGCCACAAGCCCGGATGGCTATGAGGCAGCGCACAGCGTGCACGCCGCGCGGGGCGCCGCGTCATCGCGCTCGCCATCAAGACCCTCCCGGCGATGTCCATGTCGGAGCTCAAGGCCATGTCCCGCGAGGAGGTGCCCCGCCCCTTCCAACCACTGCTGCGCTCCTGCTGGCAGACGCATGCTCCAACTGCGACTGTGGGTGCCCCCATTGCACACAACCCTTGTTCTGTTTGCGCAAGCCCCCTTGCCTTCCAGTAGTATTGCAGCAGACTCCAGCGGCCGCCATGCATGAGTCATGCGCCATTGCCCAGCTAAGTTGTGAGGCCAGACCGGGCGCGGCCCCAGCAAGTGGCATCAGCGTGGCGCATGCTGTGCAGGCGGAGCAGGGCCTGTCGTACCTGGGCCTCGCCGTGTTCCACACGCCGCTGAAGGACGGCTCCGCCCCGGCGCTCAAGATGCTGGCCGAGTCGTCGCACCAGCTCGTGATGATCACGGGGGACGCGCCGCTGACGGCATGCTTCACGGCCGCGCAGGTCCACATCACCGACCGCCCCGTGCTCATCCTCAACTGTGATGAGCCCGTCATCATCGGCAGCACCGGTGCGCAGCAGCCTTCGCTGCCACCCCTCCCCACGACCGTCTGTCCTGTAGTGTCCGTGTATGCGTGCATACATGCGTGCACATGCCGAGGCAGCCGATGGCAGCGGACGACATCCGCGGCATGATGGAATCGCCGCTGCCTGTGTAGCAAGGGCCGTGTGAGCGCTGACTGGCTGCAGGCAAGGCGATCGACCCCTCCGATGAGCACTTTTCGTGGCGCTCGCCTGATGAGTCGACGGTGGAGCCGTTCCAGCCGGACCGCGTGGCGGTGGTGCAGCTGGCGTTGCAGTACGACCTCTGCGTGACCGGCGACGGCCTGCGCCACTGCACGCTGGCAGGCATCGACGATGTCGTCATCGGCTGCACGCAGGCACGCCTCTGCTCGCTCCGCGCCACTGCAGGCGCGCCTCATGGCCCACGTGCCTCGTGTGTCACGCGCCATCCCTGTGCGTCCCAGCAAGCAGCATGGCTCACAGCAGTTGCCGCAGCACGTGCCGGCTGCCAGTTGTACTGGTGCCCGCCTGTCCAGCCCGCGTTGCCAACTAGCCAGGTGCAGTCTGTGAAGGGGACGCCATGGTGCCTCCATGTAGCCCTGGTGGCCACAGACCTGGCACGTATGACCCTCACCGTACTGTGGCAAGGGGGCAGACGATGTCACGCAACACGCGCTACGTAGCCCGGAGAGCGCCCAAGCAAATCGACCGCCGTGGTGTAGGTGTTTGCGCGGGTGTCCCCCGACCAGAAGGAGCACATCATCAAGGTCCACCGCGCCGCGGGCCGCACGACGCTGATGTCGGCGACGGCACAAACGACGTCGGCGCGCTCAAAGGCTGCGCACGTCGGCGTGGCGCTCATGGAGCCCCCCAGCGACAGCAAGATCGCGGCGCGCGCGCGGCCGCAAAGGAGCACATGCGCAAGAAGAAGGAGCAGTTGCAGCGGCAGCTGCAGGGCCTGCCGCCGGAGCCGCGCAAGACGACGGACGCCGACGGCAACCTGCTTCCCGGCAGCCAGCTTATTGCCAAGTTTGAGGAGCAGGGCAAGCCCGTCCCGGAGTCGGTGCGTGCCCATTCCACTGCCAAGCTGGGGTCGTGAGTGCAACGTGACTCTGAACGCCTCTGCTGACTTCTAGCCGCACTTGCACTGGGGGCGTCTGCAATGCGTGGCGATGTGGACACACACGGGTCGGCCGTGCAGATGCGCAAGTGGGCGGAGTGGCTGGACAAGCAGAGCGATGGCTCAAGCGACGGCCAGCCGCCGCTGCTGAAGCCGGGCGATGCCTCGATGGCGTCGCCGTTCACAGTGAAGGCCACGGACGTGATGCCGACGACAGACATCATCAAGCAGGGCCGCTGCACGCTCGTTGTCACCATCCAGATGTTCAAGATCCTCGGCCTGCTAAGCCTCTGCTCCGCCTACTCCCTCTCCGTGCTCTACCTCGCGGGCGTCAAGCTCGGGGACATCCAGGTGCCGGCCCTGCTGCAGCCGGCCGCCACTGTTGCAGCCAGCCGCCACTGCTGCAGCCAGCCGCCACTGTGCCGCTCCACCGCCAGCCATGTCCTGTGGCGTCCGCCGCAGCAGCGCTTGCCTGCTGTGATCTCAGCCTATCCGCGGCGTTGATGTCAGCTCGGTCCAGGTGGCCAGGCTCAGGCTATCCACACTAGTCCACAGTTTCGAAGCTCGTGATCTGTACTATGTGGTGGCCACGCATCGAGCAGGCCAGCCCAGGGCTGATGGTCTGTGCTGCCCAAGCTGCACGATCCCCAGGCTGGTAGTCCATAACGCCCTGCTAGTGTTGTCATTAATGCTGCGCACAGAGTCATGCGGGGATGGACCCCTGCAGCCTGCGAGTGGAGATGGTGATGAGCTACAGCCCATGGTCAGGTGGTGGGTGCACATGCAGGCGACGTTCCAGGGCTTCCTCAGCGCTGGCCTCTTCTTCTTCGTGGCCAACGCCAAGCCCCTGGCAACGCTGTCACCTGCAAGGCCACACCAGAGCGTGTTCTGCCTGTATGTGATGTCCTCTCTGCTGCTGCAGTTTGCAGTGCAGATCTCCTTTATCGTCTACATGTACAGGCGCTCATACTATGCCATGGAGGAGGTGCGTCCAAACCATTCTGGTCTGCCACTTTACGCCCGCGACTAGATCATGCGTAATGCGGATACCGCGTGAGGTCAATGTGGAATCGTGAGTCTAAGGTGCGCTGTGTGCTGACATGGATCAGGTGCAGGGCGAGCGGCAGCACGCTGAAGCGGAGTTCCA
>UNSF01000134.1:205000-225094 GCA_900538255.1 Ulva mutabilis | reverse complement strand
CACAATAGTCTGCCTCTTCGAACGCCAGAACACACAGTTCCCATGCATCCGGACTATCACTCCTGACACGCTCTTCAAAGGCAAAGCACCATTGGCGAAGTCAGCATCCGTAAATGCTTCCAACACCTCACTTCCCTCATTGGAGCCACTAAAAGTCAAGCCAAAATTCTATGGTCTCGCACGGTATCCAGTACATGCTGGGACAGCAGTCCAATGACACTTCGCACTTCCAGCCATATGCCTGGCCAAGACATTAGCCGGAAAGGAATATCAGACGCACACAGCAGCCACTACTGGATGCTTCCTAAGGCTTGCATAACCTCTTATGCTCTGCGACAGGTAGCCTCTCCTGGCTAGGATATCCTTCAGACTAAACACTTTCTGCTTTGTACCAACGGCGTTGTGCCTTTCTCACCACTCATACTGAACCTTTCAGCATGTCCCTGATGTTCTTTCTGTGTGTGATGGTGATAGTGCGAGCAGACCGATCACGTATGACCTCCATACCCAGCACATATCCCAGCGGGTATTTTTGCCTGTATGGTCGAGAGCTTTCTACCTCTGCTACGCTAGCGTACGCATGCTCGGCACGCTGCGCTCGGCATCCGCTAGGCGGACACACACAGCACTGGTAGATTTTAATTTCTGGAATTAGCTGCTTCGCGAGAGTTGCGGCAGTTGGCGCGCGCTGTGACGCCTGCGCCTGCTTTGTACCAGCGGTACCGGCAGTCGCAGCGGCTTTGCTCCGCACACTCCTCACCTCGCAGCGCTGCAGCGTAGACACTGTACATTAGGCATACTTATTTTTGCTCTCGGCCACGGGCCTGGGCCTGGCCCTAGGCCTCGCACTTTCTGCGGGTGCGCGTGCACCAACCACTTCGCGCCAGCGCAGCGTAATCACGCCCGAAGGCCCCAGCCTCGCTCCCACAGCATAGCACTACAATGAACGAGGACCTGCATGTGCCTTGCCCCGCGTGCCCTCGCCGCTTCCGCGCCGCCGGCGATCTGCTTGCCCACTGCCGGGGCTGCCACCCGAAGTACAAGTTCACTGAGGACCAACAACGGGCATACAGCTGCTACCACTGCGAGGCATGCAAGCTGCCCTTCTCGAGATACAACGATCCGGAGGGCCACAGGCATGCAGCAAATTGTCGCGGCGTACCAGCGGACTCCCACGCCCCCACTCCCGCCCGCACCCGGTACAACGGCCGCACGTGCACGCCCACCAACACTGGCCGTGGCCGCTCGCGCTCACGACAGCGGACACCGCCGCACATGAGGGCGCCACTGCCGCGGCGCCAGCCCTCACTCGTCAATGATGACCTGGCGGGACGACACACAGCCAGTTCGCAAACCGCCACAGGGGAGGCTCCGGTTTGGTGTGCCGAACGCCCACCCCTGCGGCTGCGTCGAGGGGGGGGGCGGGGGGGCGTCGACTGCGCCTCGGCCGCAAAGCCAGCCACCCGCCCGCACCGATTTGACCAAATCGTGCTGTCTGACATCGGTAGATGACACCACAACTTGCGGCGGGCTGGCTGGTGGCCAACAACCCCCAGGTGACGTCCCGTCACCACTGTCCACCCGGAGCCACACTGCTATGATAGCGAGTGCACGATCAACGCACAGAGCCGCGCAGCGCCGGCGTCCGCAGGCGTTGCCACCTCACGTGCAGTCGTGCGTTCACCTCGCCGTGTGGCCCATGCGTGTGACAACGGGACAGCTACCGCCAGCACCTACGCCAGTCGTGGCTGCACACGCAGGGACCAACCATGGGACGTCCCGACCGACGTGCCTGCCCCCATTTGCCGCGCGCCGGCTCGCCGGCCATGGCCACTCCCCCCCCGACCCCTCCCAAGCGCCCCGCCTCCCCCCCAGCCAGCCGCGCTGTCCTCCCCGGACGTCTCCCGGCACTGCCATTAGCGCTGGCCCACGGGTTGACTCCCACATTGCGCGATCTGACGGAAGCAGACCTCGTCAGCGACACCCAGGTGGATCCAAAGCCAGCCTCAGACGCGCCGCCATCACTGGAGGCCCCCTACCCGGACGTGCGGATCCCTCAGGGTGTGCCGAACGAATGCAGATCCAGCTGGGCCGACGTTGTGGCCGCAGCGCTGGAACGTACCGCCGATGCGGCGAGCGCGGTCACCGACCCAGTGTAGAGACAGAGCTCAGGCTCCTACTCCTGCTGCCCAGCCAGGCCCTCGGCAACACTGGCGCAAGCAGGGACGCGCCAGGCGAGTCAATGCCCGCGTGCGCGAGATCCGGAAGCGGAACCAGGGAAGCAGATGTTGCTTGACACAGCTGAACATAGCGACCCGGCCGCACTCGCACGGAAGTTGTGGCGGACATCGCAAATGGCAGGGCGCATGCACCGACATGCATGCAACGGCAATGGTTGGCCCGCGCCGCGCGCTGCTTGGACAGCAGCCCCATCGTTCCCATCGACCAGAACTCACTGCCACGCTTGCGAGCGCTGCACCCACCCGCGCCCCCTCCCAAAGCGCGCAGCGCAGCCTACCCCAGCCGGCAGCCGCTCAGCGGAAGTCTCAGCGGCGCGGTTTGAGGCTATCCTGGCGGAACCTGACACAGGGCTCAGCGGCCGGCCCCAGCGGGTGGACATACGAGCACGTCCGCAGCGCCGGGCTGTATAACGAGCGCACGGGCGAGGCCATGCGCCGCTTCGTCAACCTCCTGCTGTCGGGCACCATCCCCCACTCCGACCTGCTGCTCGCCAGCCGCCTGATCGCCATCGCCAAACCGAACGGCGGCGTTCGCCCGATCGCTATCGGAGAAGCATTCATGCGCCTCGCCGGTATCTGCGCGCTGGCGTGCGTCCCAGAAGCGCCGGGCCTGCTTGCCCCGCACCAGATTGGGGTCGGTGTACGCGGCGGCCCTGAGATTCCGAGCCACGCGCTGGCCCCGGACTTCTCAGATGCGGAGACGGTCACAGTGCAGCTCGATCTCGAGAACGCGTTCAACCTGATTGACCGCGAGACCATCATCGCGGAGATTGACGCGCAACTCCCCGCCCTGGCCGCATTCGCACGCATGGCGTATGGATCGCCATCGCCGCTGCTGGCACGCCAGCAAGACGGGTCGCACGCGGTTTTGTGGAGTGCATCTGGCGTGAAGCAAGGCGACCCATCGGCCCCCTCTACTTCGCCATCGCGTTCCGGCCCACGCTATTAGCGGCGCAAGAAGCGGCCCCTGACACGTTAGCCATCGCGTGCCACGATGACCTTACGGTGCAGGGCACGGTCGAGCAAGTGGTCGCCATGGGTCGAGTTGTGCAATCCCGTCACCAGTGCAACAAGCAGAAGACGCTCGTCCACTGCACCGATCCCGCCAAGGCCTCGCACGCAGCCGCCTGCCTAGGCGCCACGGTCGCCACTGACGGCATGGTCGCATGTGGCGCGCCACTGGGCACCCCTGCCTATGTGGAGGCGTATGTGCGCCGTAGATGCAAACGCACCGTCGAGCTCATGCAAAAGCTGGCAGGCCTCCCGCTGGCGGCCCAGACACGGTGGGCTGTCCTCTTCCAGTGCCTGCAACATCGCGAAGCACACCTGCTGCGCACTACCGACTGGGCCCACCTCGAACAGCCGCTCATGGGCGTCGAGAACGCCAGCGTACACGCCATGTGCCGCATCATTGAAACGCAACAGCTCACCGACCTACAGCGTGAGCAGGCCTTGCTCCCTCATAGACATGGCGGCATGGGTCTGCGACACTACACAGCCGACGTTGCTGACGCCGCGCGCCTCGCGTCGGCAGCAGTTGCGCACGCGGTGCTCGCGGACGGCATCGACGGCGGCAAGCCGTTCCGCGGCGACGCCGCGGTCCAGCACCAGGCCCGCCTCGCACGCTTGCGGAAGGCATGGCCGGCCGTGCAGGGAATCTCAGACAGCCCGACCCCAGCCGACGCCTGGGCGTCTGACGCTGGCTCGAAGCTGCGCATGACGCAGCTCCAGAGCGCGCTCAGCCGGGCGGAGGCCGACGCGCGCTGGACCTTCACGCGCGACTATCTCGAGACCCTGAAGCACGGTCCGAATCCCCAATCGGCGGAGACGGCGTGCGCTGATCTCGCTCGCCTCCTCAGCTGCTCTGGCTCGCTGGCCTCGGCGTTCCTCACTGCCTGCCCCGGCCCGGTGACGGGCCTGACCGACCATGAATTCCAGGTGGCCGTGCTGCTGCGGCTGGGTGAGCCGCTACTACCCGTCCTGGAGTCGGATGAGGCCTGCCCCTGCGGCCGCGTGGCTGCGTCCGGTACACACAGTGTCATATGCGGACAGCTATGGGCAAGTTCAGTCCTAAAGCACGACCTCATCACCGTGGCTTGGAGGCGGGTGCTCATGCGCGCGTCGATCGCTTCGTCGCTGGAGCCGCACGTTGGCAAGCTCCCCGGGGGCATACGCGTGCTCCCCCTCCGCGGCAGCCGGCAGTCGCCACCAGCCGCGCCGCCGGCGGACTTTACGCGCCCGCCGGCTGCGCCGTCTGCGAGTGCACCGGCCGCGCCGTGTCAGCAAGACCCGCCGCCGCCGCCGCCACCGCCGCAGTCACCGCCGCCGCCGCCGCCGCCACCGGACCCCCCAGCCGATGCCGCGCCGGTCCAGCCCCCACCCCATCTCTCGCAGGCCCTCCAGGCTTCGGACGTGCCCCACACCCCTCATGGCACCCAAGCCCCGGCTCCGGCCTCCCTTACCCTTACTGCCGCTACCGCCCCCCCCGCCGCGGCCCACGCCCCGACGCGCGACGCGCCCCTCGCCTCTGACCGAGAGGCAGCGCCTCCTGCCGCACCCCCGCTGCCCCGATCGCAGCGGCCTCCGCAGCGCGGCGACCTCTTGGCATTCCTCACCACGCGCATGGCGCTGCTGGACGTGAAGGTGATGCACCCGCTTGCCAGGTCGCATGTGCGCGGTGCGTCACGTGAGGCTGGCGCGACCGCCGAGAAGGGCGCACGGCAAAAGCGCGACAAATATGGCGCCATCACAGGTGCCGCCCAGTTCATCCCGCTCGTGCATGAGACGTATGGCAGGGTTGGACGGGACGCGTACCGCTTCCTCCAGACGGTCGCGGAGGTTGCCGCGGGACACGGGGCGGTGTCAAAGCGTACTTTCCTTCTCAATGCCATGCGCGACCTGTCCACAACATTGTGCCGCGCGCTGGCGCGCCAAGCCCGCGCGGCCGCGCCCCTCCGTGCTAGACTGGTCGGACGGGCGCTGCTGCCGGGCCTTCCTGTCCCCACAGACGGCCTGCCGGCGCTGACAGGCCATCGCGCATAAGCTTGCGTCGACCCCCCCCCCCCCCCCCTCGCCCATCCCGCCCCGAGAGCCCCCCCCTCCACCCATTTCACCCTGCAGCCCCCCCACCCCCCCCCCCCCGCACCCGACCCCTTCCTCTTCCCTCCCTCCCTCTTCCCTCCTCCCAGCGCACGTCCGCCGTTTCTCCTCTGCGCCCCTCCCGGACACCGCTCGGGCTGCCGGGCTGGCTGAGGCTATTGCTCCTGGGACCGGTGCCTCTAGGCCTCGGACATCGCCGTAGCGCGCGCTGTCGCGCCCGTGCAGACTGCTTGTGTCGCGCTGACGACCGCTTGTGCGCCCGGCGAGTGCTGGCTGTGTGTTTGGTGTGCGCGTGGCCTGCGTGGTACTGCGTGGTGTGTGCGTGTCTGCTTTCGCGCTGGCGTTAGTTCGTTCTGGCGTTTGCTTGTGCGGCGCGTGGCCTTGGTGCTTGCGGTGGCCGGTCTGTCTGTTTGTTTGTTGCCTGGTCTGTTGCCTCGGCGCTGCTGAGTCCTAGATCTATCACTGTGTAACACATATCCCAGCTCCCCCAGGTCACGACCCTCAAATGCCTCAAGGATCCTGCTGATGGCATCATCCATCTGCTCCTTACGACCGAAGATCAACAGATCATCGACCCATAGGAAAATAAGACATCGTCCTACTTTGCAAATAAACAGTGCGGGGTCACTGGCTGATCTCACAAAACCCATACTCAACAAGAGTTCTGCAAGCGCTTTGTGCCACTCCCTGGCAGCTTGCTTCAGACCATACAACGCCTTTTTCAGGCGCCACACCATACCAGAACCATCATCCAGTACAGGAGGTTGTGCCACATACACTTCCTCTTCCAGAACACCATTCAGGAAAGCACACTTAATGTCTATGTGTCTCGTCTCCAGATCCTCTACAGCACAGACAGACAACAGAGCCCTGAAGGTAGCATAACTGCCCACAGGCGCCCATGTCTCAAAGAAATCTACGCCTTCTACTTGCGTAAATCCCCTGGCTACATATCTAGCCTTGAATCGCTCAATCTCACCCTGTGCTCCTCGCTTAATCTTTAGCACCCACTTGCCTGTCACAGGCTTCACTCCTGCTGGGCACCTGACTAACTCGAACACATCATGTTCCCTTAAGGAGGTCAACTCATCAAGCATTGCTATGATCCACTGCTCACGATGGCAGCCTCTCATGGCTTGCTGCACCGTTGGA
This sequence comes from Ulva mutabilis, assembly GCA_900538255.1. Taxonomy (NCBI): domain Eukaryota; kingdom Viridiplantae; phylum Chlorophyta; class Ulvophyceae; order Ulvales; family Ulvaceae; genus Ulva; species Ulva mutabilis. The sequence continues at coordinate 218,603 of UNSF01000134.1, read as the reverse complement.
TCGTCCAGCACAGCTTTGACCTTCTTCCTCGCAGCAGCTGCACGCCGGGACTCACTGCGGCTAGCAGTCTTGCCACTGCTCGGAATCACCTCCTGCCCCGTCGTCTCTTCTGCATCAGGAGTCACACTGTCAGCCGTAGCAAACACTCCATCCGCCCAGTCACCGACGTCACTCTCCATATGGACTACTGTGGAGCTCCCAGCATCATCATGCTCACGTGCATCATCCGGGGAAATGCGCTCAACAGCAGCATTCTCACTTTCATTCACTCCCACAGCATGGACAGCAGGTCTTAAGGTTTTGCGAATCAATTTGAAAGGTTTTGGAACCCATCGAACCCTCACCTCTTGTGGTGGATCCAGATGTTCTCCGCTGCCTTCTGCGGCACTTGGTGCTAACTCTCCCCCTGAGCCAGCTCCGCCTGCCTCTGCTCCACTAGGCACATGCCGTAGCTTGCCTTGCCCCTGACTATCAACACACTGTGGCATATGCCGTGGCTCATCATGCTCCCAGCATACTGCACGTCCTGACACCGCTGACCCTTGCCTTCGGTCGTACCTCCCGTGGCTATCAGGTTTCGCAGGTGGGGGTGGCTCACTCGGCGCCTTGCCCATCGACCGTTGGACTCGCTGCGGTGAAACGCGAGTGCGATCGAGACTGAGATTCTGAGGGCTCAGATGCCCCTGAGAATGACTCAGCCGAGTCACTGGCAGCCCCTGGCTGTTCCTCCCCCTCAGACTCATCATTCTCACTACCCTGTGGCTCAATGCGGCAGCCACTCAAATCCAGCACTGCTCTATCCCGCGTAGGGATCACATCTCTCGGTCGCATCTCAGCATTGTGCGGACCGGATGGTTGCTGAACCGCATCATTCTCCCAGTGTGGTACCCTGTGCACACAGTCCTCGGCCGTGTAAGCGCAACCACTGCCTCACTGATCTCAGGCGTGTGCCACCGCTCATGCCTGGCTATCAGCTCAGAGCCTAAAACACGCGGTGAAAACGGCGGCTCACCCTCAGGCAACTCATCATCCGGCACATAGCGCCGATGCAACTGCCTGCCTGGTTCCCAGTGTGTGTGCCCCAGCGCTGGATGCTCCCCCTCAGCCCAATCCACATTTCTGCCCCTCTCTGGCATCATGTGATCACGACTGGCTGGTGGTCGCACTGCCCTAACACTAGTTGATCTCAACCATTTCTGCATGTTGGGCAAGAAACCAACGTCAGGTACTACACGAGTATGCTCATCGGGCATGATCTCGAATTCTCCCAGCTCGTAGTTCTCCAACATGACCGGATCCACCGTAGCTTGCTCCGACATGTGGAAACGTTTCGCGAACTCTCTCAGCAGAGCTGGTGGAGAAGCCGTATGCCTATACATACGCACTGCTCCCCCATTCCCTCGCTTCACGTAAGCTCTGTCCATGTGAGGACCAGCACCCGGTCCCATATAGAAACCGAGCACTCCTCTCTCATCCAGGTGTCTGAAGTCCTCTCTCCGGGCATATACATACATCGGACACCCGAAAGGCTTCACCTGGGCCACCACCAGATGGAACGTGTCCTCACTCACATTCCGGAACCATAACAGATATGGCACAATCTGTCTGACATCAACATTCTTCACACACTGGGCGACAAACTTCCCATCGCCCCTGGCCATACCCTCATCAGCCAGAGCCTCCAGATTCATCTGCTGAGCCTGAGCTCTCCTCGTCTGCAACTGTGCAGCTCTCACAGCCTCATTCGTTGACCACGGGTCACGACTGGTCTGCACATGTCTCTCCTCCAGTTTCTGCTTGGCCTCCTTCCGCCTAACACCCTCTAGAGCTGTGCTAGGCGTCAGGTTATGTGCATGGTTCACACACATATACGCCTCTGGCCACAGAAATGCAGGCACAGCCGCTTGTAGCAGGCTTGCCCTCACACTCCTGTTCAGCACACCGATCTTTCTCTCCACCATTCCATTGGACTCATGCTGGCCCGTGGCAGTGTACGTGTGCTCAATGCCACGCCACGCGAGGTACTGAGCCAGCTGGTTAGAGCTAAACTCACCACCCTGGTCAGTGTGCAGCCTCCGCACCCCAACCTCTCTATCATACACGATTTGAGTGCGGATTCGCTCAATCAGCAGGCATATCATTTCCGCAGCCCCACTCTTGGACTTCAACGGAATCACATGGGAATACCGGGAGTACTCATCCACCACTACCAGGATGTAGTTCATACCCCCGATTCCTACTGGCTTGATCTGCCCTGCTAGATCAGCATGCAACACTTCCCCAGCATAGGTGGCATTCTCCGTCACCTTGCCCCCGTGCTGTGCTCTATCGCCGCTTCTCTGTTCAGCCACGTGGCAACCATGACACTGAAGCGCTACCCCCGTAGGTTTCAGCATCTTCAGGTCATACAGTTGTGGGTTGTCTCTCATCAACTGGAGTACCCGATTGCCAGCATGGTGAAAAGCGATATGCACTAGGAATGATGGATCAACCTGAAAGGAATAACCTTGTTCATTCGGTACCCCGGTCACTGCAGCAACTTGCTGCTGCTCACGTACCCATTTCCCATTCCTATGAAACAAGTTATTCGCACTTGTCCAGGCTGCTCCTCTATCTACCGGCCGCATTTGCCATATCGGCCTGCCTTTCCCACAGAACCATGTCAGAGTAGGTTTTCCATCCTCATCCTCACCCTGCTCACAGTTCCTGTGGAACCCATAGCTCTGGTCATGAAACCCAGGCATCACTACCCGGTTTGCATGCTTGCCCGTATGCAAGTATATCTCAGACTTTTTCAACTCCTTTGTTGAAAGGGTGTTGATAGGACTGGCCGGCACCCAGTAGACGTTGGTCAACTCTATGGCTACTGGTGTGATAGTGCCCTGTGCATTCACATACTCTCCCAGGTTAGCTCTGATCGTGCCCACACCATACATGTCTAGCCTGCCCTGGTCAAGCGGTTGACAGTGCGGCATATCTGGTGGCTTGATCTCGCAAAACATATCATAGTCAAAGCATATGTTTATGTCTGAGCCACTATCTATTAGGAAAGTATACGGCATGTTGGGAGACGTGTCGTGATCCAGCCATGCACAGGACTACGGAGACCATGCATGGTGGCATACACAGGACTACGGAGACCATGTATGCATGGATGCACGGTGCTGATCCGGAGTGGCTATGGGACGCCATGCACCGATGGCTTACCATATGCACGAGCAATGCATGCTAGATTGCGTGCTGCAGACAATGATTCTGATCGTATCCGTATGAGACGTTTGGTTGAACGCTTATATAGGCTCTACTGATCAAAGTGTAATCACTCTACTCTGCCAAAGACTCACGTGCTATAATCCAAGACTGAGAGCGCACTGTCACAGCGGAGGCCTGTACACCAGCCAGGTATGTGACAGCGCGACCCCCTGCGCATGGCTACGCCATGCTTAGATCCCACAGTGCCTACGGGCTACGGTCTACTGAATTACGACATGGTATCGGTGATGTTTGTGGGTATTCTAGCGATGGTTGTATGCTTGCGATAGAGTCCAGGGGTCTACGGCTACGGCTGAGCGTCCCGATGAGCGATTCACACCGCTCTAGCGTTTAGCTGTAGAGTCCGTAGAGAGACTAGAGTACACAGATGCATAACGCTACGGCTGGACTGCATTCTGTCAGGGTACTGGTCTCGCAGAAAGGCCTACGGGTCTGCGTGTCCTGCGACGCACGAAGGTCGTGTTGCAGGATGCCACCACGCCGAGAAGTCCCAATGGCATCTCGCCAAGGATCTATTGGCTCTGACGGCGAGGATGGAGAAGAAGTTCGTCCTCGCCACCACACACGTTCCACAGCGCGCCGCGAGCAGGCCGCGGAGGACCAGTTCGTGACCTACGGGGAAGAACAGCGCGTTGGGACCTACGGGTATCCCAATGCAGGTCCTCTGCAGGCAGCATTGCCGGGAAATGCTGATCCTACGGGGGAAGCAGGAGCTCAGGCTGCGGCGCAAGGAACACAGCCAGCACATCTCGCAGCGCCAGCTGCGTGGATGACCCAACAGATACCGCCTCCGATACCGCAGCCTTCGCAGGCTGCGATGTCATCAGGAGTACCAGCTACGGCTGGATCAATTGACGTAAGCACGCTAGCGCAAGCGCTGTCGCTTGCCATGCCCAGGCCAGTACCGGGGAAATCTCTAGTAGAGAAGAACAGATTTCCGGTGTGGCACTATAAGACTAATCACTTCCGAGTATTTAAGAAGGGGGTAGAGAGCTGGGCGAAGATGGTGGGTGAGAGTAGCCTGCTAGTCAATGATCCGCTTGCTCAGAGCAGCCAGGCTCATGAGCAAGTCATGCACTGGTTGTTCACCACACTGCCAAAGGAGGATAGAGACTTCGTGGCAGACTGTAGTTTCGTCCATGAGGTCTGGTCGTTGCTGCATGCTAAGTATATGCCATCAGTGGAGGTAGAAATACAGAAGCTGTATCACCAGCTCAGCAGTACCCAGCAGGCTGGCAAGCCGCTGGAGAAGCATGTGAATGAGGTGGTGGGCATAGTAAACCAGATGAGAGGACTGGGTGAGACTGTGTCTGATCAGTTGTACAGATCACGGTTGCTGGCAGTAGACAAAGAGTACAGCCTGTTGCAGCCCATGCTGCAGGCCATGCCAGTGCAGCAGATAGTGTCTACGCTGTTGACACATGCCCAGACGAACAGCAAGCAGGGTCCGTCGCGATTCCCACGGGACGATCGCGGTGGACAACAGCGCCATGGGGGACGTGGGTACCGAGGTGGACGCTACGGTGGTCGCCAAGGTTCACCCCCACAGGTAGCAGCTGTGGGAGCAGGGGCAGCAGGGGGAGCAGAAAAGAGGAAATGCTTCAACTGTGATAAGCCTGGACATGTGCAAAAGGATTGTCCATTGCTCTCCGCAGAGGTCAAACAATTCCTGCAGAAGCAAGCAGCTGCAGGGCGAGGCCGTGGCAGAGGCCGCGGTGGCCCTCAGGTAGCTGTAGTTGACCTAGATAAGCTGCGAGCTGACTGTGCTGATGGGCCGTCTCCCAACATGCCGTACACTTTCCTAATAGATAGTGGCTCAGACATAAACATATGCTTTGACTATGATATGTTTTGCGAGATCAAGCCACCAGATATGCCGCAGTGTCAGCCTCTTGACCAGGGCAGGCTAGACATGTATGGTGTGGGCACGATCAGAGCTAATCTGGGAGAGTATGTGAGTGCACAGGGCACTATCACACCAGTAGACATAGAGTTGACCAACGTCTACTGGGTGCCGGCCAGTCCTATCAACATCCTTTCAACAAAGGAGTTGAAAAAGTCTGAGATATACTTGCATACGGGCAAGCATGCAAACCGGGTAGTGATGCCTGGGTTTCATGACCAGAGCTATGGGTTCCACAGGAACTGTGAGCAGGGTGAGGATGAGGATGGAAAACCTACTCTGACATGGTTCTGTGGGAAAGGCAGGCCGATATGGCAAATGCGACCGGTAGATAGAGGAGCAGCCTGGACAAGTGCGAATAACTTGTTTCATAGGAATGGGAAATGGGTACGTGAGCAGCAGCAAGTTGCTGCGGTGACCGGTGTACCGAATGAACAAGGTTATTCCTTTCAGGTTGATCCATCATTCCTAGTGCATATCGCTTTTCACCATGCTGGCAATCGGGTACTCCAGTTGATGAGAGACAACCCACAACTGTATGACCTGAAGATGCTGAAACCTACGGGGGTAGCGCTTCAGTGTCATGGTTGCCACGTGGCTGAACAGAGAAGCGGCGATAGAGCACAGCACGGGGGCAAGGTGACGGAGAATGCCACCTATGCTGGGGAAGTGTTGCATGCTGATCTAGCAGGGCAGATCAAGCCAGTAGGAATCGGGGGTATGAACTACATCCTGGTAGTGGTGGATGAGTACTCCCGGTACTCCCATGTGATTCCGTTGAAGTCCAAGAGTGGGGCTGCGGAAATGATATGCCTGCTGATTGAGCGAATCCGCACTCAGATCGTGTATGATAGAGAGGTTGGGGTGCGGAAGCTGCACACTGACCAGGGTGGTGAGTTCAGCTCTAACCAGCTGGCTCAGTACCTCGCGTGGCGTGGCATTGAGCACACGTACACTGCCACGGGCCAGCATGAGTCCAATGGAATGGTGGAGAGAAAGATCGGTGTGCTAAACAGGAGTGTGAGGGCAAGCCTGCTGCAAGCAGCTGTGCCTGCATTTCTGTGGCCAGAGGCGTATATGTGTGTGAACCATGCGCATAACCTGACGCCTAGCACAGCTCTAGAGGGTGTTAGGCGGAAGGAGGCCAAGCAGAAACTGGAGGAGAGACATGTGCAGACCAGTCGTGACCCGTGGTCAACGAATGAGGCTGTGAGAGCTGCACAGTTGCAGACGAGGAGGGCTCAGGCTCAGCAGATGAGTCTGCAGGCTCTGGCTGATGAGGGTATGGCCAGGGGCGATGGGAAGTTTGTCGCCCAGTGTGTGAAGAATGTTGATGTCAGACAGATTGTGCCATATCTGTTATGGTTCAGGAATGTGAGTGAGGACACGTTCCATCTGGTGGTGGCCCAGGTGAAGCCTTTCGGGTGTCCGATGTATGTATATGCTCGGAGAGAGGACTTCAGACACCTGGATGAGAGAGGAGTGCTCGGTTTCTACATGGGACCGGGTGCTGGTCCTCACATGGATAGAGCTTACGTGAAGCGAGGGAATGGGGGAGCTGTGCGTATGTATAGGCATACGGCTTCTCCACCAGCTCTGCTGAGAGAGTTCGCGAAACGTTTCCACATGTCGGAGCAAGCTACGGTGGATCCGGTCATGTTGGAGAACTACGAGCTGGGAGAATTCGAGATCATGCCCGATGAGCATACTCGTGTAGTACCTGACGTTGGTTTCTTGCCCAACATGCAGAAATGGTTGAGATCAACTAGTGTTAGGGCAGTGCGACCACCAGCCAGTCGTGATCACATGATGCCAGAGAGGGGCAGAAATGTGGATTGGGCTGAGGGGGAGCATCCAGCGCTGGGGCACACACACTGGGAACCAGGCAGGCAGTTGCATCGGCGCTATGTGCCGGATGATGAGTTGCCTGAGGGTGAGCCGCCGTTTTCACCACGTGTTTTAGGCTCTGAGCTGATAGCCAGGCATGAGCGGTGGCACACGCCTGAGATCAGTGAGGCAGTGGTGACAGCGCGTTGCGCTTACACGGCCGAGGATTGTGTGAACAGGGTACCGCACTGGGAGTATGATGCGGTTCAGCAACCATCCGGTCCGCACAATGCTGAGATGCGACCGAGAGATGTGATCCCTACGCGGGATAGAGCAGTGCTGGATTTGAGTGGCTGCCGCATTGAGCCACAGGGTAGTGAGAATGATGAGTCTGAGGGGAGGAACAGCCAGGGGCTGCCAGTGACTCTGCTGAGTCATTCTCAGGGGCATCTGAGCCCTCAAGATCTCGGTCTCGATCGCGCTCGCGTTCACCGCAGCGAGTCCAACGGTCGATGGGCAAGGCGCCGAGTGAGCCACCCCCACCTGCGAAATCTGAAGACCACGGGATGTACAACCGATGGCAAGGGTCAGCGGTGTCAGGACGTGCAGTACGCTGGGAGCATGATGAGCCACGGCATATGCCACAGCGTGTTGATAGTCAGGGGCAAGGCAAGCTACGGCATGTGCCTAGTGGAGTAGAGGCAGGCGGAGCTGGCTCAGGGGGAGAGTTAGCACCAAGTGCCACAGGAGGCAGCGGAGAACATCTGGATCCACCACAAGAGGTGAGGGTTCGATGGGTTCCAAAACCTTTCAAATTGATTCGCAAAACCTTAAGACCTGCTGTCCATGCTGTGGGAGTGAATGAAAGTGAGAATGCTGCTGTTGAGCGCATTTCCCCGGATGATGCACGTGAGCATGATGATGCTGGGAGCTCCACAGTAGTCCATATGGAGAGTGACGTCGGTGATCTGGCGGATGGAGTGTTTGCTACGGCTGACAGTGTGACTCCTGATGCAGAGAACACGACGGGGCAGGAGGTGATTCCGAGCAGTGGCAAGACTGCTAGCCGCAGTGAGTCCCGGTGTGCAGCTGCTGCGAGGAAGACGGTCAAAGCTGTGCTGGACGATCCAACGGTGAAGCAAGCCATGAGAGGCTGCCATCGTGAGCAGTGGATCATAGCAATGCTTGATGAGTTGACCTCCTTAAGGGAACATGATGTGTTCGAGTTAGTCAGGTGCCCAGCAGGAGTGAAGCCTGTGACAGGCAAGTGGGTGCTTAAGATTAAGCGAGGAGCACAGGGTGAGATTGAGCGATTCAAAGCTAGATATGTAGCCAGGGGATTTACGCAAGTTGAGGGCGTAGATTTCTTTGAGACATGGGCACCTGTGGGCAGTTATGCTACCTTCAGGGCTCTGTTGTCTGTCTGTGCTGTAGAGGATCTGGAGACGAGACACATAGACATTAAATGTGCTTTCCTGAATGGTGTTCTGGAAGAGGAAGTGTATGTGGCACAACCTCCTGTACTGGATGATGGGTCTGGTATGGTGTGGCGTCTGAAAAGGCGTTGTATGGTCTGAAGCAAGCTGCCAGGGAGTGGCATAAAGCGCTTGCAGAGCTCTTGTCGAGAATGGGCTTTGTGAGATCAGCCAGTGACCCCGCACTGTTTATTTGCAAAATAGGACGATGTCTTATTTTCTTATGGGTCGATGATCTGTTGATCTTCGGTCGTAAGGAGCAGATGGATGATGCCATCAGCAGGATCCTTGAGGCATTTGAGGGTCGTGACCTGGGGGAGCTGGGATATGTGCTGGGTATGGAGGTCATACGTGATCGGCTTGCTCGCACTATCACCATAACGCACAGAAAGAACATCAGGGACATGCTGGAAAGGTTCAGTATGAGTGAGTGCAGAAAGGCACCAACGGCGTTGGTACCAAAGCAGAAAGTGTTTAGTCTGAAGGATGATTCCTAGCCAGGAGAAGGCTACTGTCGCAGAGCATAAGAGGTTTATGCAAGCCGTAGGAAGCATCCAGTATGTGGCTGCTGTGTCGCGTCCTGATATTTCCTTTCCGGCCAATGTCCTGGCCAGGCATATGGCTGGGAGTGCGAAGTGTCATTGGGCTGCCTGTCCAGCATGTACTGAGATACCTGCGAGGGACCATAGATCTTGGCTTGACCTTTAGTGGCTCCAATGAGGGAAGTGAGGTGTTGGAAGCATTTACGGATGCTGACTTCGCCAATGGTGCTTGCTTGAAAGAGCGTGTCAGGAGTGATAGTCCGGAATGCATGGGAACTGTGTATTCTGGCGTTCGAAGAGGCAGACTATTGTGGCTGGTGATACGACTGAGCAGAGCTTATTGCGATGAGCTCAGCAGCCAATGAGGTGATGTGGGCTAAGCAGTTGTGCACTGATCTTGGTTTGTCGGCTGTGAAGCCAACTCTGTGGGGTGACAACAAGAGTGCCAACTTGCTAGCAGTGAACCCCATCTCTAGTGACCGTTCCAAGCACATCAGGGTCAGGGACCTGAGGGTCCGCGAGTTCGTAGAACTCGATGAGTTAACTATCAGCTGGGTTAGCACGGTAGACATGCTAGCTGATATGTTTACGAAAGTGTTGGCGGGACCAGCACTAGCAAAATTTAGAGATAGACTACAGCTTGCGGTAGTACAAGTCTAGTCTAGGGGGAGTGTCGTGATCCAGCCATGCACAGGACTACGGAGACCATGCATGGTGGCATACACAGGACTACGGAGACCATGTATGCATGGATGCACGGTGCTGATCCGGAGTGGCTATGGGACGCCATGCACCGATGGCTTACCATATGCACGAGCAATGCATGCTAGATTGCGTGCCGCAGACAATGATTCTGATCGTATCCGTATGAGACGTTTGGTTGAACGCTTATATAGGCTCTACTGATCAAAGTGTAATCACTCTTCTCTGCTAAGTCTCACGTGCTATAAATCCAAAGACTGAAGCGCACTGTCACAGCGGAGGCCTGTACACCAGCCAGGTATGTGACAGCGCGACCCCCTGCGCACAGCTACACAGTGCTTAGATCCCACAGTGCCTTAGGGCTGCGGTCCACTGAATTACGACAGCCAGGACTACCGTCATCCTGTGGCGTCCCTAGGCCCCTCGCGACCATCAGGACTCGTCCATGATGGTGTCGTGACGGCACCTCAACGTCCTCGTGACATCGTCAGTACATATTTGTGCGAGGACCCCGCGAGGACGTTGTCATGACGCGCTTGATGCGTCACACACGGCACAGTGGAATTGGAACGTCGCACGACATAGTGGAATTGGAACGTGTGCGAGGTTCGTGGCACATGACGCTTGAGATCTCGAGGACACACCTGCACAGTCGGTATCTATGTGTTAGGTACCGGCTGTGGCATCTTGAACCGTCTATGTGGAGTGCTGCATATGGGAATCATCTTGGCGGGTTCGTGAGTGCCACGTGGCACTCTGTGGTTGAGCTACCTTGGATCTTCCGAGGTGGGACACATATCCAACAACAGACGTCCTCGCAGGACAGGCAACATCGTTGTAGTGTGTTGAAATGCCGCGGTGATCGCGAACAGTCCAGCTTGTGCAATGATCATATCAACACAGGTCATGTCACCACCGACGGGATGCGGGGCGGGGGGGGGGGGGGGGGGGGGGGGCGCAGTGTGGGGGTGGGGGGGGGCGCGCATCACTGCGGCGTACGTACTGCGCATGTACATACCGCTTCTGCTACTAGTGCTGTGTTACATTGTAACGACTATTGTTACAAATTTACATGCATAGCGCTTGTGCTACTAGTAGCGGCCAGCCGGTGGAGGATGCAGCGGTTGGGCGCCACTCAAGCTGAGTATTGAGGGCATCGATATCGATCATGATGCAGGATCCCCTCCGCGTTTGCCGGGCGTGCATAGGTATGCATGTCTACGTATGGCCAATGCACCTGCAGCTGGGCCCCTGACAACAATGCGGTGCACGTGCGTAAGACCGCCAGCATGGCGGGGCTTCAGGTGGGCGGGGGGCACGCAGATGGTAGCGAAGGCAGGCAGGGGGGGTGGCGGATCGGACTGCAGGTGGGGCTACGGGGGGTGGTCTAGGCGCGACGGCTCTTCAGCGTTGGCAGCGTCGGCAGTGGGGACCACCGGGCGCGATTGGGGGGCCCTCCCAACTATAACCTGGCGCAAACCGGGGCGGCTGCGCTTGCCTGGCATACCAGATCTAGAGTGCGCCATATGTAGCGTCGAGAGGCAATTGCGGATGGCGTTCTCCATGAGTACAAGTGTGGCTTGCAGACGGTGGCATGGCCGGCTGCCACTTCTGCAATGGTGTGCTACACTGTGATAGATCAAGGCTCTAGCTGCTTGTGTGCGCATGCGTAAAGAAGACAATGCTGGTTGACCATATGTCGGCGTGCAAGAACGCTCTAGCAACTTGCTAGAGCAAAATGAAGTGCAGCACTATAGCCACATGTGTACGGGGCACACGAGGCAGAGCCCACATGCAAGCAGACGCTGATGTTACATAGCACTTACTATGCAGCGGTATGTAATTACATACCAGTATTTCACAAACAAACGTATTGATGGCGGCATCACTGGGGCGCGTCATCGCCCAACATTGCCCAACACATCACCCAAAACAAGCACCTAAGAGACGTCACAGTCTGTTGGTCGCATCACAAATCCACACCGCGACATCCGCATTCAATATCCTCCCCGGACCGCAACACAAAGATCTTCAAGTTGGAAACACTCATCGATGGCACACTCAAAGCGCGTGGCTTTTGCAGAGCATCGAGGCTCGTAGACCAAGTGGCAACTTGCCCAGACGGAATGCGTCACCTTAGGTCCGCATGGTTGGCACGTCAACCATGCATGTCTGCTGGGAGCAGCGGTGCCTGTGAAGCAGCCTGCAGCCACGGCCGTCCCTGGGCCACAAATTGGCTGCATGCATGCACGAACACCACACCGCTGCGTGCAGAACCCTGTCCTGAACGCCCTGCTTCAAGCCCACACAATCATCGGACATACCTCAATCCTGCCATCCGGCTAGTATTGGCAATGTTTAGAAAGCAAGACAGAGAACCAATCACGAGCACTAGCGCATGAGATTGTAAGAATCGACCACGTCAGGGCGCGCTGCTCCTGCAACAGCCTGAGGGCTAGCCCACCGCTGTCACACACGCACACGCACACGCACACCACCGCACACGCACCACGCACCACGCACAACGCACACGCACACGCACACGCACACGACACGCAACACGCACACGCACACGCACACGCACACGCACACGCACACGCACACGCACACGCACACGCACACGCACACGCACACGCACACGCACACGCACACGCACACGCACACGCACACCGCACACGCACACGCACACTGCACGCACGCACACGCCACACACGCACACGCACACGCACACGCACACGCACACGCACACGCCACGCACAGCCAACGCACACGCACACGCACACGCACACGCACACGCACACGCACACAAGCACACGGCCACACGCACACGCACACGCACACGCACACAACGCACACGCACACGCACACGCACACGCACACGCACACACTCACACACACACACACACACACACACACACACACACACACACACACACACACACACACACACACACACACACACACACACACACAGTGGCATGGCATGTAAGCTGGCACGCTCTTGTTTCTTGTCAACATCGAATTCAAAGCAGCCACACATCGCACTGACTTCATCCGCCGCGATGGCCCGCAACAACGCAGCGTCTGCTGCCATCGGTTTTGTCACAACAACCTTCCGCTCCAAGACCATCTTCCTCCCGATCCTCTCCACCTGGTGATTGAGCATACAAAGTCCCCCGCCTTGGCCTCACGGCACCTCAATCCAGCCTCCTCAATTCACCTTCCTCATTTCAGCCTGAGATCAGGACTCAATTGAGCCCAATCAGCCGCAGGCCCAATCAGCCGCTTGAGGGCCTCCAGACTATCATGTCATATGATACCTGGAATGAAGCAATACGGCACACGGGCGCAGTACTCCTCCCAGAGGGGGCCGTACTTCTGCGAGCAGTAGCGCTCGTTCCGGGAGACGCGGTGCAAGAGGACGACGAGAAGAAGGCAAAGTACCAGTAGGGCAGCACACTGCCGGCGCCGGTGATGAGGCCCCAGGAGAGCGCCATTGCGAGGTCCGCCGTGTAGGTCACCTTGCGCGCGTGTGCCACCAGCCGCTCACCAGCAGCCGTCCGCCGATTGTCTCGGGCTCGCGCAGAATCGACCACGGCAGCTGCACTCGCACACACGTGTCAGTTGCAGCGGGTCAGTTGCATCGGGTCAGCTGCAGCGCTCGTAAATGGCTTCATGATCGATGCGTGTGTGCTCAACTCGGCAGTTTGTAGTGTGCGACAGGATGTCAATACCTATACATGTACAGCCCCACGTGGTGGCGGAGCGAGAGGCAGGTGCGTACTGACATGCACAGGCCACCGTACAAGTGCCACATGCATGGGGTAATTGCACATTATGTGACCGAGGCTTGAGCGTGCCTGCTGTGGCCGATGCACATA